>WOFM01000631.1:2079883-2309844 GCA_011428145.1 Ericerus pela | reverse complement strand
GCAGGGGGGTGTTGGGATACGATTCCCTCACTACCTCACGAACACGTAACTGTACATTAATCAACACTGCATGTAACAGATTATTACATTTATTCTTTCTACATGTGGCGACACTGATCGCCAACATAATATTCTTCCCGCCACTGCTCGATGGAGAATGTTCTCCACTCGTCAGTCGTTGCACTAACGTTATCAATAAACCTTTTTAATGATGAATGTCCGTACTTAGTTTTTCTTGGATGAAACAATCGAAACTCACCTCAACAAAAAGTGATGTTCATGAATACGACATTAAACTAAAGTGAGGTTAAAGGGGATTGAAAGTGACACTTTATGAAAAGTGTGGTTAAAGTAAGCTTTGTGAATACGGGCCTTAATGTATACTTCTGTTGTGGCAAACCTGCGCTCGCATAATTTATTATTAGCTGTGTTTGATTGGACTACACTAACTTACACCAACCTACACCGGTAGGAATATTCTACAAATATTCGTGTAAAACTAGACATAAAGTCATATAACATTCCTACATTTGTGGAATCACCCTCCCGATGTAGGTTGGTTTATGTTGGTGTAGTCCTATCAAACAGAGCTCTTGACTAACATTCTGACATCATTATTTAGTTTAAAGATCTCATCCATGCCTGTACGTAATATATTAATCGATAATTTGATAATCGATGTTTGTCATTATTCGATGTACACCTCGATCGCTAAGATATTATTTTTGATATGATATTATGATTTGTTCCTTTGAAAAACGTTGATCATGGCGGTTCTCAATAAACTAGTCAACAGTTGTTCGTGTTTTATTTGCTAATATTCACTCTAGTCATTTAAAATATTAATAGGTTATGAGCCCAGGCAGCTTGCCACTGTGATGTAAGTTCGTTTTTATCGTTCGTTTTAAGTTTTAATTCATTTTTATACTTGCGTTTTTGCGCCTAGTGATTCGTTCAACGTCAAGTTTGTGCTTGAATACGTTTTCATTGTTCTCACACATGATCCTCCATTCGTTTTTTTTTTCGCTTTTAAGTACCTCTGTTCAAGTAATTATGCCCTGTGAAACCCCGTTTTATTCCAAACTCGATGTGCTCGAACAAAGTAACAGTCTCGGAAGATTCAATGGATCGAACTATGATGGATGGAGATTCAGATTATTTATGACAATCAGGGGCGAAGGATTAGCTGATTTGCTAGATCAAGCAAAGGCAGCTGATGTCGGACTAAGTGTTGTTCCCTAATCGTTTGTTTTCTCGCTGATTCACATTTAACATATGCCCAAGATGTCACTGAACCTTACAAAATCATAGAGAAGCTGGATCGAGTTTACTTAAAATCAGGTACTGCTAGTAGAATTATGTTAAAATGTGAATGGGCCAACTTGCGACTCAAGCAGGGTGTTAACATGGAAGAATATTTACGTCATGTTGAAGAATTAACTGTGAAGATGAAGACTACAAACATCCACATTGATGTTGTTGAACATCTGATGTCACTTCCAGTGTCATATGGGACAGTAGTTGCAATCCTGGAGAACAACTCGAAACAGTCAAGATGAAATTGCTGAACGAATATGCTAAGCAGAAAGGTTCATCTACAACTTCAAAACCTATTGAATCACAGTCAGCAATGGTAGCTGGTGGTCCAAATGGAAACAGTCATCAACATAATGGTGGTCATCGTCAGTATAATGGTAATGGTCATCGCTCAAATGGTCGTGGTCATCGAAATAATAATAATAATGGTCTTGGTAATGGTAATCGAGAAGATAGTCAACATAATGGTAATGTACAATCTAGTCATAGTAATAATTATGTGTCTGATCGTAATATTAAATGTTTTAACTGTTGGAAACCAGGTCACCTTCGTCGTGACTGCCAATTGAAGTTAAATTATTCTGGTAATGAACGTTCCCAAGTTACATGTCATAATTGTAATCGTTTTTTGCCGTAATAATAATTATAATAATAGAGATGCTAATTTGTCAGAGAATTCAACTGGTAGTAATGCAGGTCTGTTGTTCGATCATAGATCAGGATCTAATGAAAGGTGTTCCACATTCATGTGTTCCATGGGTTCGTCAGATAATTCGAATTCCAGTGCAGAAGTGTTATTCAAACTAGACTCTGGTGCCACCAACCATAACATAAACGATGATGGATTGTTCATTAAAAGTATTACCTTAAAAAATCCTATTCAAATTAAAATTTATAAACGTAATATGTATGTGTATGCCACAAAGGTGGGTACTATTTTGTGTTGGTCCAAAACGGTTGTGAAATGCACAATTAATAATGTTTTTTATTCAGAAGAATTCCTTACCAACCTTTTATCAATTCGTAAGCTCACACAGGCAGGGATTAATGTCTATTTTGATACTCAAGAAAATGCAAAACTTGTTCAGGAATCTACTGGTGAGCTCATAAATTATAGTAAGTCACCAAATCATGAATTATGTAATATTCGTTTCTTTTTAAAGGATTTTTCTAAATCATATAACACAGAATCTGATGGCAATGTAAACCTTTGGCATGCTCGGTTGGGGCATCCTAATTTTACAATAATGAAGAAAATGTCGAAGGCCCGTTTCATAAAAGATTTTAATTATAATAACGTAGAATTTTGTAAGTCATGTGTTGAAGGCAAACAGTGTAAATTGCCTCACAATCCATCTGCAAACAAAACCTCTCGTCCACTTGAATTGATTCACTCTGATCTATGTGGACCCATGCAGACTACCAGTTATAATAATAAATGATATATACTAACATTTATAGATGATTTTACAGTTTTTGCTACAGTTTATTTACTGGAAAGCAAAGACCAGGTTTATGAATATTTTCTCGATTATGAAGCCAGAGTTAAAAATTTCTTTGGTCGAGGTATAAATGAAATTCGTTGCGATGACGGAACTGAATACATGAATGTGAGACTTAAGATGTAATGCAAGTTACTTGGCATTGTTATTGGTAACACCGTACCATTTTGTCCGCAAATGAACCACTGTGCAGAGCGTTTCAACAGAACATTGGTTGAGAAAGCTCACACAATGCTGTTACATGCTAAGATGAATAACAGATATTGGTCGAAGGCTGTACTATGCTTGACATATCTTTATAATCGAACTTTCAACTACAGGGGTGAATATCCAGCGAAGCTTTGGTATAACAAAGATGTAGATTTATCTAATGTTAGGGTTTTTGGCTGTGATGCCTACGCTTTGATTCCAAAAGAGAAAAGAAAAGACAAATTTGATAGTAAAACAATCCCTCTCGTACTTGTTGGATATAATCCTGAGGGATATCGGTTACTGAATACCAGCACCGATGAATTGATTCCTGCTAGAAATGTAACCTTTGACGAAACAAAATTTATTAAAAATTTAAATAAAAATTTAGAAAATAGGGAACAGGTTGCATCTACAAGTACATCAAAGACTAATGTAAATGGGAACTCAAATTATGATTACGTAAATCAACGTAATGTAAGTCATTATGACATTGAAAATATAGAAAATATAACTATCGATGAACCGAACGCTGATGAGCTTTGCCATTATGCCTATTCGGTATTTAATGAGTATCCTACAAATTTTCAGGAGGCTGTAGCCTCAGATAGCAAGTCTGAATGGGAGGCTGCCATAGCCAAGGAGTTGGAGGTACTTCATGCCAATAATACTTGGACTCTGACAGACCGTCCATGTAATGTAAAGCCTATTAGTAGTCGATGGCTATTTAAAATTAAAGAGGATAGCGATGGTGTATAAAGCTCGCTTGGTCACTCGTGGTTTCAAAGTTAGAAAAGTGTTCGATTTTAAAGAACTGTACACACCCGTAGCCAAAATGAGTACTCTCCGTGCACTTCTGGCACACTGTAACAATCTCGGATATATTATCTCTCAAATTGATATTAAAAATGCCTTTCTTACTGGGATATTGCATGATGATGTCTACTTAGAGATCCCGGAAGGCATCTATATTAACGTAGATCGCAAAAAGAAGGTCCTCAAATTAAATAGGGCTTTATATGGTTTAAAACAGGCGCCTAAAGCCTGGCTTGAAAAATGGAAGAAATTCATCACTTCCATTGAATTTGTACCATCTAGACATGATGAATGTCTGTATTCAAATAAAAATAAAGAAGGTGCTGTTTTCATCCTCGTATATGTTGATGATATTTTGATATGTGGACCTAATGATAGTATAATTAAAGATATTAAAGTAAAACTCAACAGCACTTTCAAGACCCATGATTTGGGCAATGTTAGATCTTACCTCGGGTTGCAAATTATTTATAATAAAAACACTAGAACATTAAAACTAAATCAAAAACAATTAATAAATAAAATAGCTGAAAAATTTAAAGTACAAAATTGCAACCCTGTTTATACACCAATAGAAGAGAAATTATACCTGTTGGTTGATGACACTAAAGAAAAAGATGAAAAATTGTGCACTCGTTATAAGGAGCTACTCGATGTCTTATGTACATTATGCTCGGGACAAGGCCCAATATCTGTTATGCTGTATCTTATTTTGGACAATTTCAATGTAATCCTAATAAGGCTGTTTATTCGCATTTATTGAGGGCTCTTAAATACTTAGTGACTACCGTTGATTTAGAGTTGATTTATCGTCATGTTCCTAATTCGAAACAAATTGTTTCTTATGTTGATGCTGACTGGGCCAATTGCCCCAATACTCGAAAGTCAGTCAGTGGTTATTGTGTCTTTGTACATGGCAATTTAATTTTATGGAGAAGCAAAAAGCAGTCTTTGGTTACATTATCAACCACTGACGCAGAGATTGTTGCTCTTTGTGACTGTGTACTCGACACTATTGCTATATGTAATATTCTATTAGACATGTTTGTACCTATTTTGTCACCGTGCCTTATATTTGAGGATAACGATAACTGTATTAAATTTGCCAATGGCTCATTCGGCAAAAAGCATCTCGACATTAAATTTTATTTCATTCGAGATTACGTTGAAGCCAAAATTATAAGTATGAACAGAGTGCCAACCCTGGACCAGTTGGCTGATGTGTTCACTAAAGGATTGGGACGTACAAAATTTTTGAAGTTTAGAGCTTCAATGCTTAATTTGAATGCTTAACCTCAATTTTTGACATAACCTGAAACATCCAATGACTTAGTGTCCCTGAATAGACACATTAACCTTGTACATACGACAGACTTACACAATAACGCTGTTTAATTTTTGAATGTATTTTTACTAAGTCGTTCCTCATTTGGAATGTGTTGTATTTAAATGTAAACCACGAATATTTTAACACGTGATATATTTTTTTTTTGATCAACCTATAGTTATCACATTTTATGAATTTATACCTGTACTGTTCTATGTTTACCTGTTGACAATTGTCATAATTCTTCTTTCAGACTGCACACTTAGTATATCGCACCCTGAGGATAATACTGTCGTAACTTCCAAAATGACAATTTTGACATTTTGACTGATTCTTATATAATTTTTCACGAGGAATCCGATGGAATATTGAAATAACTTCTACCTTGATAACTTACCGAGATAATTGATGAAAAACAGTATTCCGCAAGCGTGATTTTAGTCATATTTTTCGGAGAATACTGCAGTATGTTACATGCATCAGTATTTCAAAATATTATTAAGCTTTATATATTGTTGTATGTAACATACATCAATATTCCTTAATTAAAAGCGTTTATCTGTAAAGTTGTATGTAACATACGTCAGTATTCCTTAATTAAAAGCCTTTATTCATATAGTTGTGTGTAACATACAACAGTTTTCCCAATATCCATCAATCAAGCTTATCAATAATTTTAGAATACAAAGCTAAACTCCATAATTTTGATTAATGATTATCTGATCATTTGTTATTATAATAATGGTTGAAAATGTGAATAACGATTAATTAATGTATTTACATTATGAAGTGTTCTAAATGTAATAAATGTTTCCATTCGAGAGCATTGTGTATGTTACATACTTCAAACTGCGGTAAAGCTATTAAAGTTTTGAAAGTACCGGTAAGTCGTATTTATGATTTACTGAATTCAGCTTCATTATTAACGCATTATTATCTACAAATAGGACAGTGATACTAAAGACAAATTGAGCACTTTGATTTCTGAACGAGATGATAATATTACTACTTATCAAATTCTGGATGGAAACCCTTCCTTAGAAGTTACTCTGGATGATATTCGTAACCTTAACGATAATGAGTATATTGAATACACTTTTGTTGATACCAATAATATTATCCAATTGGATAATTTGCCTCAACGACTTGAAACTGATGTGATTCAACGAAGTGACAGTGTTCAAAAACTTGATTACAACTTGTTGCCTGAAAACGATGACACAGATATCACTCACCATCAGGTAGGTTTAAAATGATTGTGTTTTTAATTAACAATTCATCTGAAAAGTCTTAGGATACCGTTAATAACTAAATTTGCTCATATTGATGTTCAAATAGAGAGTAAACCTGAATATCAACCATATTTCGGAGGTGAATCAATCGGAAGTAAGCAGTCAAGGCGATAACGAAGAAAGAGATCCAACTTGGGTTCCGGGTGATACTGTGTCTATTGAGCATAGTTTTGGCGAAATTAGTGATACTAATGATCGAAATAATGAGCAACAAAATGAAAACAATTCGAATACAGTTGCCAATCAGAATTTAAATGAATGTGAAGTAAGTAAGGATATATTATTATGGAAATCGAAGTATTACTTAATACCATTGAATAAATTTTTGCATTTTTGCTATTGTAAGTTTCATGTCTATAAGATTGAAATTGCATCCTCTGGAGCAAATTAAAAAATTCATTTGGCTCTTATAACCAATCCACTAGGCCCTCATCGATTAGTCTTGTTAACGTAATTATTTTATGTTTATCTCACAGACATCAGTATCTCCTAAAAAATCTCGGAAGCGGCAGCGGATGGTGTCAAAATGGGCTGTAACTCGTAACAAAATTCAACGAAATTTTGGAGAATCCTACATTAGCAAGAAGTCGAAAAAAGTTATTCCTGAACGCCGTTTAAAGGAACCTTGTACTGAAAGATGCAGATTGAAATGTACAAATCGTATTTCAGCTGCTCAACGTAAGGAATTGTATCAGTATTTTTGGGCATTAGGTGATTTGCAGAAGCAACGATACTTTTTAGTAAAGCATACCGAAGAGAAGCCACGTTCTCATCACAGTCAACAGAAACGAAAACCTAACCTTGGCTATTATATGCGCATCGATGATAATCCAATTGATGTTGAAGTGTGTAAAACCTTCTTCCTAAATACTTTTGGTATTAGTGATCGGTACGTTTATACTGCTAGAATGAAAGTCGATTCGGGAGGAGTCATTAATGAAGATGGCCGAGGAAAAATAAAAAGTCAGTTCTTTACAGATGAACAATTGGACGATGTTCGCAATCACATTCGATCATTTCCTACCATCGAATCGCATTATTTACGAGCACAAACTTGTCGAGATTTTATCGATGGATCGTTGAGTTTAGCAGAAATGTATCGCCTTTTTGTAGAAAAGGGTCACTCCGAAAATAAAATTCCAGTAAAGGAGTTCAAATATCGCGAAATTTTCAATAATGAATTTAATATCGGCTTCTTCATTCCTCGTAAAGGTCAATGCGCTATTTGTCATGAGTATACCAACCTCACAGAAAATGAAAAGCTGAAGAAGAAAGATGAGTATGATAAACATACAGAAAGTAAAGTAATGGCCAGAGAGCAGAAATCTACTAATCTTGAGTTGGCAAGGAGCAATTTGGTAGATTATCGTATCTGTGATTACGACATGCAGGCTATTGTGTCCCTCCCATCAGGTGAAGTTTCATCGTTTTATTATAAACGCCAATTAAATACGTACAATTTTACAATTTACGATAATATTGCGAAGGAAGGTTTCTGTTACGTTTGGACGGAAGAAAATGGAGGAAAAGGGGCCACTGAAGTATCGAGTTGCGTCTATAAATTTATACACAGCGAATGTCAGAATGTTAAACACCTGATTTTTTACTCCGACAACTGTTGTGCTCAAAACAAAAATCAGTTTTTACTTTATATGTACATGCATACTCTTCTCAATGCTACTGCCAACAATCTGAAGCTCGAAAGTATAACTCACAATTATTTAACCATTGGTCACACTCAAAATGCTGGTGATAGCATGCATTCGGTTATAGAGAAGAAGATGAATAGGATAAGAAAAACAAATCCTATCTACACACCGAGTCAATTTGTGGGAATTATTCAAAGTGCAAAAATTAATGGAAAACCGTATAAGGTAGAGGAAATGAACTTTTTGGAATTTCTGGACTTTAAATCATTGCAAACGTGCCTGCAATGTAATAATCAGACGAATATACCTTGGTCAGAAGCAAAGCAAATTAAACTTATCCGTCAAGAAGACAGTGGTCTGAAGATTCAATACAAAGTTGAATGGGGGTCATCAGATTCGATCGACATGGACTTTACCCTCGGCATTCCACAAAATCAAAAACGAACACGTCATGGTTCTGGGAAAAGCCCACCATTACTAAGCCAAGACTTTTTTTCACCAGTTAAATCGGCGTATGGAGATCTCAAAGGCATTAGTAAATTAAAAAAGCAAGATTTGCTATCCTTGCTCAATATTATTCCACCCGTACATCATAATTATTTCAAATCTCTCAAGGTGATGGAAGAAACGTCTGTGGAGGAGATACCAGCCAAAATTTCCAAAAAGACGGCGCTAATCAAGAGTACAAAAGAAAAAACTGTAAAATTGAAGAAGAATGGTGGAAAGGGTAAAGAAAATATTCGGTAGATGTTTTTTTATTTGTACAAATAACTGTAATGATTTTTTAATTTAAAAAGAATTGAAAACTATTAATTATAATGACAATTTTTATAAAATTTGTTGGGATCATTTTGTTTGAATGGGATAAAGTTAGAAAGATACTGCTATAACTCCCACTAAAGTTATCATTATTTGGGAATACTGTTGTAAAATTGAGCATTTAGCAGCAGCAACTTCCACATACTGATAATAATTAGGGAACACGGTTGTAATAATTTTTTGAATACTGTTGCAACTTCTACCCATTGAATTTCGTTTTCTATAAACTGTTGTAACTTCCAACCTCTTTTGAAAATTCCCCCCCACAGGGTACTGCGTGTATTTTTTTGAGGTTGAACATAATTAATAATGAAGCTAAGGGTATGACGAAAAATTTGGTATGGTCCAATTTGCATTAAATTCAAACTGTATAAAATGCTAGTGTTTCAAACTTTAAATTTCAATTTCCCAAAAAAGTCATTTTGGAAGTTACAACAGTATTATCCTCAGGGTGCGATATGTAACTCTTGTGATACTTGATGTGTTCGTAAACTATCGCAGGTTTGGGGGGAGGTGTTAATGTATACTTCTGTTGTGGCAAACCTGCACTCGCATAATTTATTAGTGACTCACATTCTGACATCATTATTTAGTTTAAAGATCTCACCCATGCCTGTACATAATATATTAATCGATAATTTGATAATCGATGTTTGTCATTATTCGATGTACACCTCGATTGCTAAGATATTATTGTTGATATGATATGATGATTTGTTCCTTTGAAAAACGTTGATCATGGCGGTTCTCAATAAACTAGTCAACAGTTGTTCGTGTTTTATTTGCTTATATTCACTCTAGTCATTTAAAATATTAATAAATACGTACAAAATTTTGTTATCAATTGCCAAGACATAGGAGGAAAAAGTTAGTCGGGTTGGGTTGATAATGATTTTAATGTTCTTTGCGCGGTAATTTTGTTTAGAATAGAAATTATGAAAATTTAATTTAATACCATAGAAAATGCTTAAATATAATTAATTCTGTTCAACCTCAAATTTCAGCAATATTTTACTGTTTTACAAATCCTTATCATACCCAACCCAACTAACTTCAACTTACATCTTCTAACGTCATTCTTATCACAAATAGCAGTCCATGTTAATTTTGTATGGTCAAAGCATTATATTGATATCAGTGTTACCACTTGTCATAAACAAATATGTACAAAATATATCAGTACTATTTTTCGACCATATACATAATAGATTGCGCATATTGACAAAATTAACATTGGCTTTGTGAGAATTATAGCAAATTAAATTATACTCGTGACTATTATTCTCACATATCATTTGTGGTGGCAACACTGTTTATATATTTTTGTGATCTGTGATTTTTAGTGTTTTGTACCTGACTGTGATATTTTGTAATCATACGCCTCTAGTCGCATTTTGTTATTCATGTTGTTAACAACTCCACTACTCTAATGTGGAAATAAAAAGTTCGTAATTAGTGAATCTTGTGTCTTTATTTATGTGTTCGTAATATGTGTGTCTAGTCTCAGTTCGATGTCGTTTTTAGTTTAGGTTCGTTTCATAGGTTTTTAGTCGTCGCGATCCGTTGATTTCTTCCTCATCTTCTCACAGGTTATGGGCCCAGATACCTGGATGTCAACGTGGTCGCCATTGTCATAGTTCGTCAATGTTGTGCTGTCGGATCCTGCTCGCCACACCCAAGTAGTATCATGCCTGCTAATTGTTTTTCGATTGTTTGATATGTTCTCTGTTCGATGTTCCTGTGATCTCGTTTGTGTTGAATTGTTGGTCGACGTGTCTGAAAGTTGCTGAAAATCGCTGTGTTTGCGGTGTAACTGATCGTTCGTACCTGTCAACGAGATGGAAGCGCGAAAGAAGAACATGATCGAGCCGTTCAATGGGCAGAATGGCCGCACATGGAAGTTCCGGATGGAACTGTTGTTGGCAAAGGAGTCGTTAACTAATATTATAATCGATTCTTTGCCGACTGTTCGTAACAGGGGAGATGCTTGGTCCAAGGAGAACGCGAAGGCGATGTTCCTGATAGCTAACAACGTGACTGACGAGTACCTTGAGATGATCCAGACGTACACGACGGCGAAGGAGATGTTTCATGTCCTCACGAACCTCATCGACAACGGCAATGACCAGACGCTGATGGATTTACGAGGTGATTTGTACGCAAAACGGTATGTGTCTGGTAATGATTTGCATAAATATTTGTTGGATTTTCGTTCTCGTTGTAGACGTTTGACTGAATTAGGAGATTTAACGACCACGAAACAGTTTATTTTGGTATTGCTGAGGTCATTACCTGCAGAATTTCGTCCAATTAAGGTTGTAATCGAAGATGCAGAAGTCGTCACCTGGGATGGTGTTTTCATGAAATTGAATAACTTCCAGCGTGAGCTATCGTCTGATAGCAAATCGGCAGTTCGAGGTAACACTCTGAACACTACATCTCTAAAACCTTCATCAGTGGGTGCCACTGGTGAGGAGAACATTTATTTTGGTGATTGCAATAATGTTGGACGAAATTTTGGGAATAATAGTAAAGGAAATCGTTTTAATCGTGGTCGATCTCGAAATAATAATAATAGTCGTGGTTTTAGTCGAGGCGGAAATAATAATTTTAATAATAATAATCAAAATTCGAGCTCAAATAATAATAATAATAGTAATAATTTTAATGGACGTGGTCGTAATAATAATACTGACGGTGGACATTCGAATGTAAAATGTCACTATTGCAACAAAATAGGGCACATAGCCCGAAATTGTTATTCCAAAAATCGTAACAATAATAATAGTTGTAATAATAGTAATAATAATAGTGAAAATCGAATTAATGACCAAAGTTCAAATAATAATAACAGTAATAGGAGCTCGGCACAGATGTGCAATGAAAATTTTAATGCTAATGACGTTTGCTCTGAAGTGGGTTACAGCTTCACGTTGAATAATGACGATAATAAAAAAATTAATGACTCTTGCAATGCAAAAGAAAATTTAAACTTGATGCCTCGAACCACATTTATAGTTGACAGTGGATGCACAATTCACATTATTAATGATATAAATTTGTTCAGTGATTATATAGACTTGATCAGACCACATAGTATCTGTGTTGCGAAGAAGGGTGTCTCTCTGTCTGTCACGTCGGTGGGTACTGTAAAATTAAAACTTTTAAATGGAATCGTAATCGAGTTAAAAAATGTAAGGTACTGCTCGGGAGCTGCCACAGAATCTGCTTTCGGTTAAACGAATGAGCAGGTCGGGATTTGACACTTTGTTCAAGGAAGAGTCTGTTGAGATCATCCAACGCTGCAGTGGAAAAGTAGTTACCACTGGTGTTAGCGTAGACTCGGATTTGTACACAATTGACTTTGTAAAAATGTCAAGTCAATCGTGTAATCTGACGTTGGGGGATGAGTTGAGCCCACTGTTCGTGTGGCATAAACGACTTGCTCATTTAAATGTGAACGATGTTCGATTGTTGTCGAGTAGGGGTTTGATACCCAATGTTGACTCCAATCGCAGATTGCTGTGTGAGCCCTGTGTTATGGGGAAACAGAGTCGAAAACCATTCCAAAGGCATGAAAGAAAAACAAGTAAGCCATTGGAGTTGGTTCATACTGATCTCTGTGGACCTATTAACCCTCCTGCATATAAAGGAGCTAAGTATTTCATGACCTTTATCGACGATTACTCAAATTTTTGTTGTGTCTACTTGCTGGCGAACAAGACAGAAGCTTTTACGAAATTTAAAGAATATCATGAGATGGTCTCGAATAAGTTTGGCTATAACGTAAAGAGACTCCGTTGTGATCGCGGCACAGAGTACTTGAATACCACCTTCCAGTCATATTGTACTGAGAAGGGAATTGTGGTTGAACCTACTGTTGGTGGTTGTCCTCAGCAGAATGGAAAAGCTGAGAGAATGAACAGGACACTGTGCGAGAGGGCAAGGACACTGTTGTTTGAGAGTGGTCTTGGAAAGATATTTTGGTCGGAAGCCATATTGTGCTCCACCTATATCATAAACAGATGCCCCACAAATAAAGATTTTATTCCATTTGAGAGATGGTTTGGTGAGAAATACAATTATAATAAATTAAAAACGTTTGGATGCGACGCATATATGTTGTCATTCAAACATGACTCTGATAAATTTAAGAATAAAAGTGAAAAGCTTGTAATGGTAGGTTATTCACCATGCGGCTACAGGTTGTTAGACTTAAGTACTAAGGAGATACGTCTGTCACGTGATGTTGAGTTCTTCGAAGGTGCAATAAGTAATCCTGAACATAATAAATATACTAAAAATGATGAGTTGTTTAAAGAAGTCACTGAATCCAACTTGGAAAATATTGAAGTTGATGGTGATTTAAATTTAGATTGTCTTTCACAGGAGGCGACTACACGTGATCAAGCAGCAGGAAATATATACCTGGCTGAGGATGGCATTCCTTTGACGTTTGAGGAGGCGAGTGCAGCACCTGATAGTCTGATGTGGAAGGAGGCCATTTCATCTGAAATAAGTGCCCTGAACTCCAATCAGACTTGGAAGGTGACCAAACGTCCAAAGGACGCCCCTACCATCACGTGTCGTTGGATATTTAATAAAAAATATGATAATGAAAATAATGTTTTATATAAAGCTAGGTTAGTTGCCAGAGGCTGTCAGCAGAAGAAAGGCTTCAATTTTAATGAAGTATATGCGCCAGTGGCGAAACTTTCGACTGTGAGGACCCTCTTGGCTGTCAGTAACAAATTAAAATTTTATATAGAACAAATAGATATTTGTAGTGCGTTCCTGAACGGTGTTCTTTCGGAGGATGTATACCTCGAGATACCTGAAGGTATTGAAACACAGGTTGATAAACACAAAAATGTACTAAAACTAAATAGGTCTATATATGGTCTTAAACAGTCGCCAAAAGTGTGGAATAAGTTATTTAATGAGTTCCTGTTGTCACTTGGCTTTGTACAAAGCATGGCTGATGACTGTCTGTATGTTTTCAAAAATAAACATGATGGAACGATAGTTTATCTACTCACTTATGTTGATGACGTTCTCATTAGTTCAAATAATAAAGAACAAATTATATTTTTCAAAAATAAAATTAATAAGAGATTCAAATGTAAGGATCTTGGAAAAGTTAATAAATATTTAGGTTTAAACATTAATTACAGTCGCGAAGAGGGCATACTGGAGATCGAGCAGAAGAATCTCATCGAGTCTGTTGCTAGGCGATTCGGTGTTGATAAATGTGCACCTACCTACACACCTATTGACCCCAAACTCCAATTGGATAGGGACCTCAATGCGTGTGATAGTGTACTGAATAATAACTATCAACAGCTCGTGGGATGTTTGATGTACCTCATGCTAGGATCACGGCCTGATATTTGCTTTGCAATATCGTACTTCAGCCAGTTCTCCAGTTATGCCACAGATGAACATTTCAAATATTTATTGAGAGTTCTGAAATATTTAGTGACTACAAAAGATAAAAAACTTGTATATTCATATGAACATAATAATAATGGCAATATAGTCGAAACATATTCGGATGCCGATTGGGGTAACTGTGTTAACACAAGACGGTCAATCTCGGGTTACTGTGTCTTTGTTTATGGGTCGCTGGTGTCCTGGTCTAGTAAGAAACAACCAACGGTAGCTCTGTCTAGCACTGAAAGTGAGTTGATCGCCATATGCGATGCTACCACTGAATCAATCTGGTTGAAATATTTAATGAGTGACTTTTGCATTCAAATTAATGACAGAGCTGTAATTTACGAAGACAATCAGAGTTGTCTGGCTATTTTGCACTCTGGAAAATGGAACACACGCAGATCAAAACATGTGGACGTAAAGTACCGTTTTGTGTGCAATCACGTAAATTTAGACTTTAAGTATTCATACGTGTCAACTTCGCGACAGTTGGCTGATGTTTTTACGAAGGGCTGCCCGAGGCCTAAATTTGATGTATTCTGTAAAATGTTAAAGTTGTTGTAACTTATTGTATATGTTTACCATTCATGTAATATTTGTTGTAACTTTTTGTATTTTTGTTGACCTCTTGTCATTTGTGTTCATAATGACTTCATTAGTTTAATAATTCATTTTTTACTATTTTACCGTATTCGTATAAGTTTAATTTGAGGAGGCGTGTGAGAATTATAGCAAATTAAATTATACTCGTGACTATTATTCTCACATATCATTTGTGGTGGCAACACTGTTTATATATTTTTGTGATCTGTGATTTTTAGTGTTTTGTACCTGACTGTGATATTTTGTAATCATACGCCTCTAGTCGCATTTTGTTATTCATGTTGTTAACAACTCCACTACTCTAATGTGGAAATAAAAAGTTCGTAATTAGTGAATCTTGTGTCTTTATTTATGTGTTCGTAATATGTGTGTCTAGTCTCAGTTCGATGTCGTTTTTAGTTTAGGTTCGTTTCATAGGTTTTTAGTCGTCGCGATCCGTTGATTTCTTCCTCATCTTCTCACAGGCTTATATGGAGACACCATAAAGGCATACATTTCATTCAAAAGTTCCCTTTTATCAGGATTTATCAAATATCATACGTCAATTGATTAAATAATTTGGAGGGATTTGCATTGTCATTTTACAAAATGAAAGTGTTTTTAAAATTAAATAGTGTCATTTATTCCTTTTTAATATCCGTAGGTGAATTCTCCTTGATTTGTCACTGAACCGAATCCTAATTAATTTAAGGGCGACAAATCAAAGAGAATTTGTAGGTGAATTCTCGATTCGTCACTGAATCCTAATTAATTTAATGGCGACAAATTGAACAGAATTCGTAGATGAATTCTGTGAAAAGTACAGTTTGATAATGGAAGGAACTTTTGAATGGAATGTACATTTCATTTGGTTGCCTTCCGACAGAAGACTGAACATATATACGTTCACTGTGATTCATTCTTTCGCTGTGATTCATTCTTTTGATTCTTTTGTTTAATTGTTCCGAGTTGCCAATCTATGTGGCGTCGTTACATTCTGTGATTTAAGTAGACGATGAATGCTTTTGAGTTTTGGTTTTTGTTTGATTATTAATTTGATAATGATTTGATTCTGTTTCTAATAAAAGGTTTCTTTCTAAAGTAAAATATTGTTTATTATTTATTCTCAATCAATTTTCTATCGTGGTGGAGGCGCCGGGTAAAATAAAATTTCTATTTTGTTAAAGTTTATATCTGATTTTAAAATGGAAGAACAAATTAAAATGTTGGCGGAGCAAATGAAAAGCATCCAAGAACAGCTAGATCAGCTTCAACAAAAAACGAAAGAAGAATCCACTCCAAAGGAACTGTTACGACCATCAGCCAACCCAGCTTTGATACTTACTGCTGAAATGAATTTTGATGTTTGGGATCGTATGATTACTGGTGAGCTAGCTGCATTAAAATATAATGATTTGCTTTTAGAACCGATTGACAAAGATGGTAAAATAAATTATGACCCTGAAGATGAGGCAACAAAAGGTAGAATTCATTTTGTCTCTACTTATTTGTTAGCGCGAGTTGATGATACATATAAAACAAGCTTGTGTGATATTAAATTGCCCTATGAAATGCTTGCTCGCATACGTGAGATGAGATTTCCTAATCTGATGTCAATGCGAATGACTCTTGAACGTCAGTGGGCTAATATAGTTATGTCAGACGCAGAAGATGTTTTAAAATTTACAAACCGTTATCAAGATGCCACAAAACGTTTGCTCTCTTCAGGTGTCAAACTAGAACCTGAGAGAATTGTTGGTAATTATTGCATTGCTATGAAAAATCGTTTTCCTGAATGTAGTCGCCGTTTCGATGTACAGAATAACATCACAATGAAAGAAATGACTCAGTTGGCAATGAATATTGAATCAACTGAACGGGAGTCAAAAGCTCGTATCGAAGAATCGAATCCTAATGCGTCTGTCTTAACTGCCACTGTTTCTACAACAAATCAAAGTGTTTCAGTAAAGAAAATCGTTTGCTTTCGTTGTGGAAAACCTAATCATACAGCAAAAGAATGTACAAATCCCCGATGGATTTGCTATAATTGTGGCAAATTGGGAAGTCACTCGTCAAAAGAATGCACAGCTCCGCCAGTTCAATTTCCATTTGGTGCTCGTTTTCCATCTGGTCGAATAGAAAAGCCGTCACTTCGTGGTTCATTTCGAGGTCGTTTGTCTCGCGTAAATAATCGTAGAGGTTTTGGTTCCCGAGGCCGTAATTTTCGCAATCCAGGCCAACAAAAAGAAAACACATACAAAAAGGTAAAAATGACTGGTGTTGACGGCAAAGAAAAATTTGTCATGTTGTCGGAGGCTGATGGACACGTGTTTGAACTACCTGAATCAAATTACACTAATGGTAAGTTGAATATGATTACATTTATTGGTGACTCCGGGGCTACAGAGCATATAGTAAAAGATGATTCATTTTTAAATAAAATAAATAAAATAGAGGGAGGTGAAATTCGTTGTGCTAATAAAAATCAGTCTGCAAATATAAAAATAAAAAGTACTGGTATTTTTAATGCTTCTGGTGAAGATGGTAAAAATATAAAATTACAAAATGTTCTGTATGCTCCAGATATTACAAGGAATATTGTTTCGCTTAGTAAAGTAGTCAACTCAGGAGTCACCGTAGGTTTATCTAAAGAAGGAATAAAATTGATAGATGAAAAACAAAATAAAACAATAAAAGAGGGTCCATATGATGGTAGGTTTTGGTATCTGAATTTTGAAAAATCTAAAAATTCGTCTGATTCTAATTATTGTCTACACAGCAAGTTTGCATCTAACCATAAAAAATCTAACCTTGGCCAAGGCGTCACAAATTCGTTTGCGTTTCTTGATCAACAAAAAAATAATAAAAATAACACTTTGGTTTCAAACGAAGGGAGCACCGTTTTGCTTTCACAGAACTCCCATGTTTCGCTTCATCAAAATAAAATTTGTGACGAAAGTTTAACTGCTGATGTAGAGGAGGAGCATAATTATGCTAAAAAGACGCTCAATGAAATAGAGCAAAAGGAGGAGCACAAGAGTG
This sequence comes from Ericerus pela, assembly GCA_011428145.1. Taxonomy (NCBI): domain Eukaryota; kingdom Metazoa; phylum Arthropoda; class Insecta; order Hemiptera; family Coccidae; genus Ericerus; species Ericerus pela. The sequence goes on along the minus strand of WOFM01000631.1, from coordinate 2,291,873 downwards.
TCGTTGAACATGATGACACTTGTGCTAGGTCTCAAGACCACCAAAATTTAGAAAAGAAAAAGAAAAATGAGAATATAGAATGTTTTAGTAACAATGATATAGACCCTATTAAAGCTAATAAATCTTTTGAGGAAGTTTCTAGGACGAATAATATGGACACCTCGGTTTTGAAAAATATAAAAGGAAATAAAGGCTTAATGTGGCATATTAGATTAGGGCATGTCTCAAAAACATATTTATAAACTGCTTCTAAATATATCCCTGAATTAAAAGATGTAAAATTTGATGATAATATCCAAAATTGTGAAGTTTGCATACAGGCTAAAGCCACAAAGAAAAGTTGCCCTTCTATTCGTTTTTAAAAATACTGAGCCACTAAAATTGATTCACACTGATGTAATGGGTCCTATTTCTCCCAGTAGTTTTCAATTTGGAAATAAATACATTGTGACTTTTACTGATGACGCTTCTCGATATGTGTGGGCATATCCAATGCCAGATAAAACAACTGTCCACTTAGCTGTTTCTAAGCTTCTTGATGACATTAGAAAATTAAAAGGTCAAAATGCTTCTATAGGGGAATTTCGTCTTGATAATGGGACAGAATACTTAACTGAAAATATGAAAGACTTAATTAAAAAGGAAAAAATAATTTTAAGCCCAGTTCCACCGTATTCTCCAAATTTAAATGGAACAGCTGAAAGATTAAATCTCAGTTTACAGAGAATAATTAGATGTTTAATTTTTGACTCTGGGTTCTCAAAAGATATGTGGGCATGGGCCCTTAAATTTGCAGTGGATGTGCATAATAAAACACCAAAGAAGGCTTTAGATGGTAAATGTCCATATTCTGAGTTTCTTCAAAAACCATGTACAGTAAAATATTTTAGGCGTTTTGGTTGTCTTGCACACATATTGAAAAATACTAATTTGGCAAAATTTGAAGAAAGAACAACAAAAGGTTTCTTAGTAAGTTGCAATGAAGATTCTTATAATATTTTTATACCTGAGACAGGAAAATGTTTCAAAAGCAAAAATGTAGATTTTATAGAAAATAAAGTATACGGCGATGTTTTTAATAAACCTAAAGAAAAATCCGTTTTAGAAATGGAAGGGAGAGAAAAAGAAAATAATTTTTCGTTAGACCCATTAACAGATTCTCCTAACACTGATTCGCCAAGCAAATTAATTGAAGCTATAAATCTTACTGAAATTAATTGGGTTGATTATTTTGAAAATACTGATGACGATTTTGTAGAAATTTTAAATTTAGAAAATGATCCGTTGTCTTACAATGAAGCACTAACTCGCCCTGACTCTGAAAATTGGAAAAATGCAATCCAAGAAGAACTAAATTCCATTAATAAAAAAATACTTGGTGTCTAGTAAAAAGAAATAATATAGCATCTAAAAATATTCTGACTTCAAAATGGTTGTTCAAGAAAAAGGAAACTCCAGATGAAAATGTTATTTATAAAGCTAGATTAGTAATCCGTGGTTTCCAAGACAAAAATATTTATGATCGTACTGAGACTTATGCTCCAGTAATTAGACTTGCAGATTTTCGTTTCCTTGTATCTATTGCCTGTAAATATAAATTAGAAATGCATCAAATGGACGTGAAGACTGCTTTTCTAAATGGTAAGTTAGATGATGAGATTTATATGTCCCTACCTGATGGCATGATTGGAAAAGAAAATCTGAAAAATGATTATGTCTGTAAATTACAAAGATCTCTTTATGGACTAAAAACTAGTCCAAAGAACTGGTATGAAAAATTCAAATCTGAAATTATGAAATTAGGATTTACACCTTACCCGTTTCAATCTTGCTTATTTATTTGGAAACATTTAAAAAGTTTTGTCATTGTTGGACTTTACGTTGATGATCTGTTGATTGTAGGAAACAATACAAATAAAATTAAAAATCTAAAATTTAATTTAAATAAGGCTTTTGAAATGGTGGATTTAAAGGAACCTAAAAAGTTTCTTGGCATTGAACTATTAAAAGACCCTGTTTCAAATTCAATTTTTCTACACCAAAGAAAGTTTATTGAAAAATTATTAAAAAGATTTAAGATGGATGATTGCAATTCTGTTAAAACTCCATGTGTTACTAATGAATCTGAGAGGAAAGGTATTAAAAGAAAAATAGAAAAATTGAATGATTCTGATTTGAAAGATATACCGTTTCGTCAATGTATTGGGAGTCTCTTATATCTTGCTAATGCAACTCGTCCAGATCTAACGTTTGTTGTAAATAAATTGAGTAGAAAACAATCAAATTATAACTGGGATGACTGGCTTGAAATAAAAAGAATTTTTCGATATCTTTCTGGAACAAAAAATCTTGGTTTAAAATTTGAAGGTCAAACTGATGAAATAGAATGTTTTGTTGATGCTTCTCTCGGCACAAGTGATAAATTAGGAAAATCTACAACAGGATTGATTCTGACTCTGTTTGGTGACCCAATTTTTTGGAGAACTAAAAAGCAAACCCATGTTGCATTGTCAACAATGGAGGCAGAATTTATAGCCATGTCTCTAGCAGCTAAAGAATTAGTTTCATTGAGGGAAATGTGTAAGAGATTGATTAACTTAAATACTGTTCCAATCCTTTATGAAGATAATACAGCAGCAATTAGTGTTGCAAAATCTGAAGATTCTCAATCCCTCAAGCATGTCGTAAATTTATGCTATCATTATATTCGTTTTGAAGTTGCACATAAAAATTTAATAATTAAATGGATTAAATCTGAAAATCAGCTTGCTGATATGTTTACAAAAGCTTTGGGCTATGAAAAGTTTCTAATGTTTCGTTCAAAAATTCTATTTCCCATTCCTTGAAGTAATTATTATTTTATTTGTTACAGTTTCACCTGCTGACGATTGGGGAACAAATGAATAAGACTGTTTACTCATGATCCGTTCCTGTTTTTGTACTTTTATTAATCTTATTCTTACAATTTATTTTGTTACATTCAAGTTTAATTTAGTCATTAGTTTCCGCTCTTCGACTACAACCAATGAGAAGGGAGCGACAGAAGACTGAACATATATACGTTCACTGTGATTCATTCTTTCGCTGTGATTCATTCTTTTGATTCTTTTGTTTAATTGTTCTGAGTTGCCAATCTATGTGGCGTCGTTACGTTCTATGATTTAAGTAGACGAATGCTTTTGAGTTTTGGTTTTTGTTTGATTATTAATTTGATAATGATTTGATTCTGTTTCTAATAAAAGGTTTCTTTCTAAAGTAAAATATTGTTTATTATTTATTCTCAATCAATTTTCTATCGCCTTCAACATTTTATCAGTATGAGCAGTCCATCTAGTATATGGTCGAAGGTACCATTTAACTATATGATGTGAGGTATGGAGAACGAGGATCGAAAGAACTTGAGATTTTAGACTTTTAAGAGGTTTATTTCGCAACTAAAAAATATTTGACAAACGAAAATGTAAATGGCGAAGCAACAGCGATATGCGATCGAAAGTGGTAGGGGAAACACTTCGTGACTAGACTGTACATATGACATATATATATAGAATGATATGATGATGATGATGAAGAATGAGATGAGGTGGGATTTCGTATCAACACCCCCCTGAAATTTTACCGAATGATTTCTTCATCGTGTTTCCTGAAATCGAATTCACAATTATTATTCAAAAAAAATATTAAATAAAAAATTATTAAATACGAAAAATACAAGTACAAGAAAAATATATGTATATAAAAAAAATTTCGAAAAATATTAATATTGTTTGTTTATTATTTTTGGTAACTTGGGTTGCTAAGAAAAAAATTTATTGCGCTGTGCTTCAAAATAAAATTGGTAAAAATAAATTAGTATAAAATAAATAAATATATAGAATATGGTAACATGCATGCAATAAATGAACACTATCGTGTATATTAATATTATATGGTATATGTATGGTAAAAAAAAATAAAAAATTAAAAAATGGTAACATGCATAATTATTAAAGTATATCGACTAATATTTTATATTTCCGCTCGTATAATTCGGGTTGACAGAAAAAAGAAAAAAAAGGAAAAATATTCACGAACATATATACGAATGAATGACAAAAAAAATAAAAGAAGGTAATGGAATAAATATGATGAAAGGTTTTTCCTATTTACGAGTTCAATGAATTCGAGCGTACGTTGCGTATTTTATCTTAAAAGTAACATGAACAAGATTGCAGAATAATATTTGTTGCATCGTATATTATCTTTTCGTACGTTGTATTGTATTCGAAGTGGCGTTTAATATGTTTTAGATAAGGCAACGTTTTTCGGTTTATCTTAATTTGCGGTCATGTAATGGGTTTTTATCTCTTATGGTGTTTATTGTTGAAGAGTTTCCTTTCATACATACGTGTGGGAATATTTCGTGTATTTTCTCACGCTTGTTGGAAAGTGTATAGGGTTTTTATTATATGATTTGTAGGGTTTTTACTTGCTCGATTTTCCAAATTTTTTCATTGTTATAATATTCGAGAAGTCGAGCATTTATCTGTTACAGGTATTTTCTGGTAAATGGCCTTATTAAGTATTATTTTTGACAATGATTGAAGGTTAATTTTTCAGCAAATATTTTCGTTTTATGACTTATTTTTGGACGTTTTACGACTTGTATTTAGAATAGAACGAAATTCTTTTTTGGACATATTCTGATTTTGACATGAATTAATTAATATATTATGTGTATATGTTGGTTTCGTTTAAAATTTTCACAATTATATTCTCAAATTTTGACCGATCCAGCGATTTTGTTAATATATCTGCTAATTGATTTTCGGAGGTAACTGTTCTAAAGAATATTATTTTTTCTTCAATAGCTTCTAAAATGGAGTAACACTTGATCATAAGGGCTCTCGACTTTCTTTGACTTCCCCCGGAACATATTTTTTGTGTCGAAATATTGTCTTCCATAATATCGACCATTAATTTTTCCCCAAAAATCTCAAAATTCATGTAATATATTACTTTAATGGTATCGAGGGTGTCAAAACTGCAATTATTTCAGCCGTGGTACTTGATGAGGCGTGAATAGTCTGTTTACAACAATTCCACTCCACCAAGTCTCCATAGGCAAATAGCATAGATCCAGTTATTGACTTTCCTTTATCTAAATTGTTTATTTCAATATTTTTATCGTCAACCTGGGGCGCATAAGACGCATCAATGTATGCCTGAATTCCATCCCCCTTTGATGTAAATTTTAGATTATAATTTTTGGTTGTGTTGATGTATTTGAATATTCTTTTTACGTAATTTTTTAAAGTATCATTTGAATTATTCTGAAAGTGGGAAAAAAAGTTTACTGGAAACAATATGTCCGGCCTTGTCAGTCTCGCTAAATAAAGTAGTCCCCCTATCATGGATCTATATTCCGTGTCATCTCTGCCATTTTGTATTTTATCAATTTTTAATCCCGTCTCCATGGGTGTATTTGTGTTTTTGAGTTCAGAAATTCCAAATTTTTTGATCATTTTTTCTATGTGTTTGTATTGCGAAATTGTTATTGTATTATTTTCAATGTCTCTCATTATTTCTAAACCTACGAAAAATTTTGGATTATTTGTTATCGTAATGGTAAAATCTTTTTGCAATTCTTCATTTATTCTGGTAATGGTCGATTGTGAATTTGATGCTATTTGTATATCGTCTACATAACTCAAAAAATATGTCTTTTCTTTTTCATTTTTCATAATATATAAGCATCTGTCACTTTTAGTTTTTTTGAATCCCATTTCTTTTACTTTAATGTCCAATAAGTCGTACCACGATTTGCTAGAAGTTTTTAGGCCGTAAATTGATTTTTGAAGTTCTAATACTTGATTTTTATTTATATTAATTCCTTCTGGTCTTTTAACAAAGATTGGTTTTATAATGGGTGAATTTAAATAAGCAGTTTTTACGTCGTATTGTACCATTATTAATTTTTCTTTATTGACGATTGATAATAATAACCTAATTGTTCCTATGGATGCTACAGGTCCGTGTGTTTCTGCAATGCCATATTCTGTCCGATCTTTAAAACCACGTGCTACAAGTCTGGCTTTGGGTTTTGGGTTGCCAAATTCGTCGAATTTTATCGTAAATATCCACCTAGTATCAATTAATTTTTGGCGATCATAATCCACCACTTTCCATACTTTCAGATCATCGAGGGAACTAAATTCGTCATTGATGGCCTTTGTCCATTCTTCTCTAAAAGGATTTGTTTCAATTTCAGAGAATGATTTTGGTATATTATCTTCGATGTAAGCCATATTATATTTCATTCTAACATTCATAACTACAGGATTTATTATTCCTAAATCATACTCATAATCTGCCGATTTTATTGTAAGAGGTTTTTTATTAATTAAGAGTGATTTTATATTTTGGGTTTCATCTACTTTAACATCGCATGATATATGTGATTTTGAATTATATGGGTCTCCCAAACAATACCCTGTGTTCGTGTAGCCCATTAATATGCTCTTTTCAGCCCTGTGTGCCAATTTTGGGTCTATTTTGTCTTTTGATTTAGACTTTGCCTTTGTGGCATTTTGTTTCCTTACCTCCATGGGTATATGTCTGTATGTCAATGCACCGAATACTTTTAGATTTTTTATATTTGGTTTTTTATTGTAGAATAATTCGTATGGTGTTTTATATCCTTCATTCGCTTTAGTTGGGGATCTATTAATTAAATAAGCTGCTGTTACAACAGCATAGGACCAATACTTTATATCGAGATTAGCATCAATTAACATGGCCCTTACTCTCCTCATTAATGTTTGATTTTGCCTTTCGGCAATACCATTCAATTCAGGAGAATATGGAACCACGTAATCCATTGTTATGCCTATTTCTCTACAATAATTTATTATTTTTATATCGGTATACTCTTTTGCGTTATCGCACCTTATTGTCCCTATGGGGTGTTCCGGAAATTTATTTCTCATAGACATTATGATATTTTTAAATTCGTTTGTTACATGATTCTTATTGGCTATGGGCATGACAAATGTATATTTCGAGTAATGGTCTATGAAAGTTAGGATATATTTTTGATTAGCCACTGAGGGCGTAAATGGACCCATGATATCTGATGATGTTAATTCTAATTTTCGGGTTGGTTTTGTTCTAATTCCCGTATGTCCCAGTTTCGAATTATTGGCTATACAGCATATTTGGCAATTAACGAAATCTTCGTCTCTAAAATTAATGTTTTCGGGTATTCCTATTGCTAAATTTTTTAATTTCTGTAAGTATCTGGCATTTAAATGTCCCAATCTCCTGTGCATTATTAATTTTTTATTTGTGTTATTATTATTCTTAGGTTCATCTATTTCATTATTTTCACTGGGTTCATTTTTTATTTCGGTTTCGTCACCCCCCTTGGATTGTTGGGTATTTTCATTTTCCTCAATGATTTCCATTTCAACTGTGAAATCATCCCATTCATCATTAGTATCTTGGGTGACTGGGGCACATATTATATTTTTTTTATCCATATAATCCTCATTATCTTTTTTTTTTTTTATTATATCATTATTCTCGACGTTATAGTATATGTAAAATATACCCTCTTCTTTTTTGGCAGTTATTATTATTTCCGCTGTCTCAATAAAATAAATGTTTACTATTTCCTTTTGTTGGTCGATGTTAATTATACCAGTGTTAGTTATTTTTATGGCCGAGATAATATCCAAATTTAAGTCTGGCACATAATGAACGTCGTTTAGTTCTATCAATGACTGATTTTTTTTGGAATTTTCAATTTTTATGATCATTCTGCCCGTATGTGTAGCATATAAAAATGTATTTCTACCCGCACATTGTAATTTAATGGGGGTTATAAATTTTTTTACATCTATTAATTTATTCAGATCGGAAGTTAAGTGGACTTCTGCAGCTCCATCAAGAATCGCTCTATTATTCAATATTTCGTAATTTTCCTCTACACTTTGTTTATTTTCACGAGTTAATTCATTCAATAACCAATCTCCATTACTATTAAATTTTTTTACCATACAGGACATTTTCACCTGTTGGTCCGAATTCTCCTTTTTATTTATATTGGATGAATTTGGGTTTGCTTTCGGTGGATAATTTCCCTGATTACTATTAGTATTTTCACCATTATTTGTTTGGGAATTATTACTTATGCAGTTTTGTGCTATATGGCCAAATTGCCCACACCTATAACATTTAGGGTTATTTTGGTTATTATTTCTAGTACTGCCTCTAAAGTTATTTCCTCTATAATTAGAATTGCCTCTATAACCATTTCCCCTGTAATTACCATTACTATTATTAACATTATTATTCGTATTGCCACTATTTTGGCTTTGTTCTATCGAATTACCATTACCATTATGACCGTTATTATTGAAACCATTTCTATTCCCATTTCTATAATTGTTATTTTGATTTCTATAATTGTTTCTACCTCGATAGTTGCCATTAAATCTTCCTCTATAATTATATTTATTATTATTCCCATTATTATTATTGTTCCTATATGTATTATTATTTTGGTTATTACCATTACTATTTTGTTTCTTTAACGTTTGGTCCCTGTATTTCTGGTCTGAGTCCTCTCTCAATATCCTTTTGAAATTATCTAGATTTTTTTCGTTTAGGGGTAGACTTTCATACTGTATTTTTGCGATTTGTTGTTCGTAACATAATGCTAACTGCAAATTTTCTAGCTCCTCGGCTTCAGTAACCTCTTTTCCACTGTCTCTAACATCTGTTACGAGTTCATCCCATTTTTTTAAGAAACCTTTCATGTTGCCACCTGGCTGAAACCTAAATTCTAACCATTTTGCCTTAGCCATATTAGCCGTAACTGAAGTCTTGGTCCCGTAAATATTATCTAATTTTTTAAGCATTAATATTGCAGTATTACAATCCCGTATTTGTTTTGTTATTTCATTGGATACTCTTTCTAAAACGAATGCTTTGGCATTATCTTGCATTTTACAGTAATTGATCATATTTTTATCTGGCCGAAAATTTAAATCATCAATATTGTTAATATATGGCTGTAAAAACTCATGTTCCCCAAAGATGTCATAATATCCCGCACCTCGGATGGCAGATATGATCATTCTTCGCCAATCTAAGTAGTACTTTCCGTTAAAAACTTTCCCGAGTGGGGCCTGGATGGGTTTAATTTCATTCGGGGATGCCATTTTTTCTTTGATTTTTTCAAAACCTAATAAATTTTTCTCTTTATTATAAACTGCTGTATATTTTTTATTTTCGTTCGTTTCTTTTTCTAATTTTTCTATTAAATTTTCCTTTTCACAATTTTCTCTTTTATCCAGTTTTCCTAAATTTACTTAATTAAAGAATCTGTTCATAAATTTTTCTTTCGATTTAGCAGAGCTATAAATTCTGTTCGAAAAATAATTTACTGAAGATTCTGAAATTACAATATACTTAAGGCTACTAATTTCTTCTATTCTTCCGGATATATCTATCACAAAGGATTCTAATATAATTTCGCCTGTGAAATATTTAACGTGGGGTAAGTTATAAATTTCAGTCTTTAAATCAATTACTCTTTCTCCCTCAAACTTTTTTACTAGTTCTTCCAAATCTTCCTTTTTGATATTATATTCTCCTATTTTACATTCAGACACGTTTATAATTTGGGACATATGATTTTTAATTTTATTTTTTTATTGTTGCCTCTCTTCAAATACAATTACAAAATACGAAAAAAATAATTAATTTCATCAAATATTACCTTTACAATGGTTTCACCTTATAATTTCTGCTGTGTTTGCCAATGATTTATGTTTTCTTCGCCGTTGACCTTGGTACTTCCTGCTTTAATTTTAGTTGTGGGTTGTCCGAAAAAGTTGGGTCTTCGATGTTGGATCTCGGTTGAGTCCTCGATGACGGGAGCAGGTTTCCGTTGGCTGTTCTCTTGATCTCGTTGGCGGTCCCTCTGGTTTTAGCGTTCGTTGACTTCCAGTAATGGCCGTTATTTGAGTCCGGAACTTCAGCTATTCTTCAAATTTAAATTTTGATTTTTTCAAAATAAATTAAAATTCGAGATACTTTCTCGAAAAAACACGATAACTTTCCGTGTATTACTTAATGGAAAACATAAAAAATTTTACGCACAGCAGCAAATTAAATTTCAAAAAAAATAATTATTTCATTAGTTTAAAAAAATTTTTAAGTCTCTCCTCAAAGTTCTACCGTAGCGATGGCTACCATGATGTGAGGTATGGAGAACGAGGATCGAAAGAACTTGAGATTTTAGACTTTTAAGAGGTTTATTTCGCAACTAAAAATTATTTGACAAACGAAAATGTAAATGGCGAAGCAACAGCGATATGCGATCGAAAGTGGTAGGGGAAACACTTCGTGACTAGACTGTACATATGACATATATATATAGAATGATATGATGATGATGATGAAGAATGAGATGAGGTGGGATTTCGTATCAACACTATACATTCAATATAATTGTGGGTTGTCTCAGGTAGAGGGCGGTTGTGAGGGAATCAAATCCCAACAAATATAATAGAGGACACATGCCCATTAAAACATTGTTACAAAAAATGACACCACTTTTGAAGAGCTGTCCCCATCATTCCAGTACCAAATTCAAATTTGTTGCCTTATTCGGGTTTGTAACAATAGCTCTGTTTGATAGGATTACACTAACTTACACCAACCTACACCGGTAGGGATATTCCACAAATATTCAAGTAAAACTTGGCGCAAAGTCGCATAACATTCCTGCATTTGTGGAATCGCCCTTTTAGTGTAGGTTGGTGTAAGTTGGTGTAGTCCTATCAAACAGAGCTAATAAGAATTTTTTTTTCAAATAACCAAATAACTGAATTAAATGTATCATTGACTAAATTATATTAGAGTAAAGACTAACAAACCTATTGGAGAAATTTTCCACCAAAAATTTAGTCTTTTTAAAACACAATGATGCATCAATAGAACAGAAGTGCATTTAGAAATCTAACTCTGTATTAATTTTGTCATCCATTTTGGCAAATCTGCTCGATAATCGATATTTAGTTATCACTTTTGTTAATTACTTGGCTGTCACCATTATTATGTGCAATCTTTCTATTGATACATCAAATGTAATATTCATTGTGTTTTGTTCAAATTTGGTGTTTAATATGGACAGACCAAAATAAATTGTGTCCACTGAATTTCTCATTTCTTTTTCATTTTCAACACTTTTTATTTCAAAATAACCAATGGGTTATGGGCCAAGTAATGTTGCAAATGTAATACGTATGTTTCTAGTCATTTTTGTGTAATTTTTTTTAAAATTTAATTCTCCTCTTGTTAAATGCTTCAATGACAATACGTGCAAGTTTGTGCAGAGACAGTACTCCTTTGTTATAGCACCTATTCTTGATTTTTGTTTGAAACTTGGTCAAATATTTCTGAGTCACAGCCTTTCTATTAGAAGCTGGATGTGATGAAATATGACAGTGGATTGAATCATTTCACTAGTCTGAATTACAACTGCTGGAGATTTTGACTCTTCATAATGGCATGTAGAGGTCTTGAAGACATGTTATATTATGAGTGAGCTGCTGCAATAAACTGTAATTACCTTAAGAAAGTAGACAAATGTAGCTCACTTCGGTTTCTTCAGGGATTCACATCCCTCATTCACTTAAGATATTGTTGTACAACTACATTGATAAATTGGTAATTTTTTTTTTTTTGGAATACCGCCGAAATTTAATGTAACTAAATTAACCACATCTTTCCAACATAATTTTGTTTCACAGAAAATTTTTCACATAGTACTATCATACAGAAACTAGATTCTGAATATTCTCAATAAACATTTCCACTTCTCTACTTAATTTGGTAGTCATGAATATGACGCTGATTTTATGCATTCAGATTAACAAGTCACATGGGGAAAAAAAACAAGAATGACAAAAAAATAGTTCAATAATTAACAAGGCTCCGATTTCACTGCTAGGACGAACTTGACAAGTTAAACATTACGAAACCAAAAACATAAATTAACATATATTATTTACACGATAAGTTCCACAAAACTTTAAAAAAATACAACTAAAAAATTCAAAGATTTATGATTGGTAGACTGATACCTACACAATACAACTTACTCAATACGTAAAGACAATTTATCTTTTAAATACTCCACGTTGTTCGTATCTTCCGTCAAAGAAAATGGATGAACTCGATTCAAAAGTTTAAGAAGTTCGTCTAATTCGTCCGACAAAAATGTCAAACCATGCATATTACGTTGACAAATATTATCGAGAACGTTAATATTGTCCTCCACTTCCAAAGTTTTTCGTTCTATGATATCTATACAAGATGCAGTTTTCTTTTCTTTTTTCAGTAACGACTCCATGCAAACGGCCTGCAACTTAAACAGTTAACGGAAATGTGTATTTCATTTTACCACTTATTGAAAGATGTGATTCTCACCCTTCGATATCGAGACGTTAAAGTTTCTATCTCACGGTCAATTTTTTGTAGGTCTTCTTCAGTGAACTGTTTCGACTGGATAGCGTCTTCCGCTAATAGTATGTGTGGCGGAATGCAAAAAATTTTCTTCACTGTTACCTGTTGAATAAAACGAGAGTTAGTAGAGATTATGTTTAATCAACGTAAGTGGTAAACAAAAATAGAAAGATATTGACCTCTAGGTCCTTGAAAAAAGTGTGAACCGAAGCTTCATATTTGGCTCGTAGTTGTTGAATCAGACTTTCGGAATTTAAAACTTCATCGGGTGTTCCGCATTTAGAGACGAGCTTCTCCTGTAATTTATTAGTTGTCTTCCTTATGTCATTTAAGGTGAGTTCCTTGACTATCGCAACAAATAATTATTAGAGATTATAGCAAAATGCGGCTAAATCATAAATAAAATTCGCATCAAAACTTGAGGGTGCAATGTGGGTGTATGTTCAGAATGTCAGTGGCATAGATCTTGTATACCCAGGTGCCGCAGCTCCTCTTTTGTTTGCTTGTTCGTACTTCTTCAGCGAAAAAAATTTTCTTTATTTTGTGATTAGAGATCCAAAATGTAGTGATATTACATGATGTTATACGTATGAAGTTTTTATAATCAAAAATTATTTTGCACAAAATTATAAACCAACATGTATATAACATGGTCTCTTTTCGTGCCCTAAAAATGCCTCATATAGCAAACATATTATTTTCTCAAATAGACGGATTTTTATTTTGGAGTGCAAATTTCAAGTTTGGAGGTGCAATGCACTCTTGCACCAGCCCAATTTTCGACTCTGAGCTAGACTAGTAACGTACCAAAAAATGAAATGACAGAAAAAACCATTTTGGACTTACTTTCTTGAAAGAGGCAATACGATGCCGTTTCAAATAACTGCGCTTCGTATTCACCATTACGCAGTGATTCTTTAAACGAACTTATTTTATCCTCATTGGATGACGCCATCTCTGAGAGATTAAGCAGTTGCTGTAGTAAACGTAAATATACGTATAGCACTTAAGTGACATTAAAATGAAACACCAAGAAAATGAAAAGATTCAAATGATTAAAAGTTGAAAATTAAATGAGAAATGAACTTGCGCGGCAAAATTCCATTATCACATCTCAAACACATTGAAGAAACAAAACGAACTTTTGTTTTATTTTAAATTTTTATATTTGTTATCGCTTGTTTACATTCATGTTAGAATTCTGATGGTCCTATCTCGTCTACACCTTGGTACACTCTACAGTTAATAATACGTACTATAATATTTCTGTGTGACCTCACGTACTCATGTAAACTATGTATGTCAGGAACTCACGTTAAGATGAGCTCGCTTCTGTTCTATATCTTGTTGTTCAGTCACATCTTCACTACGCTCATACATTAGCGCCACCTACGAGTGATGAACGGTAAACGTAATTCGATTCATTCTTTCATATTGTGAGAATGATAGCAAATTATATTATACGTTAGCTTATTATTCTCACATATCATATGTTGTGGTAACACTGTTTTAGTATTATTTGTAATCTGTGATTTTATGTTTGAAACCTTTGACTATATACATACTGGACTGCTAATACTGATAAAAAGCTGTGTTCAAAACAAACAGGCGTATCCCTGTTCAAAATGTTAGTTCATTATCAAATTTATTAATACTTATTGTCTTTTCCTTTGACTAGGTCTCTTCTTACCACAATTATTGCTTTTAATTACGAATTAAATCGGTAATGTTGTAGTTTTATAAAACTCAGAAGTTCAAAAATTTCAGTTAAATCAATTTAAAATTTGATTTATTGATGCATAGCTCTTATTGGTCGATATGCCTAAATTTATGCCAACAATTTTTTCAATCTATAAATTCCCATTTTCTTTAATTACACCTACTAATTTTTCAATTTTCAAATATGAATAACCTAGAACATTTTCCCAATGGTCGGGAACATTTTGAGCCTACCAGTAAACTAACATTTTGAACGGGGATACGGGTGTCTGACTCAACTTCACCAGTTGTTCATTAGACTCTGTGTTATTCTTATCAGTATTAGCAGTCCAGTATGTATATAGTCAAAGTTTGAAACCCAACTGTGATAATATATTTTGTGTGCCTCTTGTCGCTCATCAAACGTTGATGAATTAACATCTCCACCATTTTTATGTGGAAATAAAAAGTTTGTGAAAGTGAATATTTCTGTTTTATTTGTGTTCGTAATATGTGTGTTTGATCTTCTTTCGATGTCATCGTTCAATTAGAGTCTTTGTCGTCATTTTTGTCCGGCTGGACCAGTTGATAATTCCTATTTCTTCAGACGTATCTGTGGCTGTTCGTTTCACCTTTGGTATTCTACCCAGGCTTTATCTATCTATTTTGGCATCATGGCCGGGTTATATGTTTAATGGGCATTAAACCTTTGTGACGAGAACGTTTGTTATTTATTGAACTAGAAAATTAATCTCTCAAATGAAAGATCCTCATTGTTATTAATAGCCGTTTTTAACAATCTCAACATGATAACAGAGCATTTGAGAAATTTTTTTCAGTGATTAATTCGTTTTTTCGTTCGTAGTATTTCATTCAAATAATTGGAATCAAAAAATTTGGAATGTAGTAAGTAATTAATAATTTTGTTTTTCTGTATGATTTGTTTCATTTTGCTGTTCGTAGGATGTAATTCGTTCGCTAAATTGGGGAAATCACTGTGAATTTTGGCCAACATATTCGCCAAAAGTGATTATTCACCCATCCAGTTCATTCAATTTTTTGCCAAATCATTGCTGGAAGGATCAATATGGCAGTAGCTGAAACGTAGAAAATTCATCAAACAGCAAAGTATCGTGTTTTATTATGTTCATTACTTCATATAATTAATCATTTCCCATACGTTTTTTGTCATTTGGTTGGATTTGGCAGTCCTTGTGTCCGCTGATTCTGATCATCGAAGCTGAAAAACAAAAGATTGTGAAGTTGCAGGTGTCCAAATTTGGTCATCGGGTTACATTGGGAGGTGAATTTGGATCGCAGAAAGGGTATCAAAAACCTCCGAGGTAAAAACATTTAAAATTTCGCCATTGGAAATCATCAGTTTGTTGCTGAAAAATTCAAATCTGAAACCGTTACCAGCAAGTAAAGACAAGAAAAGCTGCTAAATCTAGTATCTAGTTTGAACTTGAAAACAAATAATTTTGTAACAGTTTTAATTTGAATCAATAATATTCTCGTACATTATGCATTTCCACTAATAGTTCATGAATTTATTTGCATATATTTCGTTTGGTGAATGAATATTTTGGATTGTGGGTTGTAATTCAGTTAGATCGAGTCATTGGGCTCTGATAGAATTTTGCATTTTGGGACTTTGAATTTATATTAAAATTTTGATTTGAAAACGGTATTGATCGTTTATTTAATGATTATTGATCATATTGAAAATTGTTTCTGCAATCTTATGAGCTTTTTAGATAATAATTTTTTAATCCCTGCTCATTTTGATCAATTTTGGATTTGTTGCTCTGAACTTGGCCATTATCAATAGAGAATTTGAAATTTGATTTTTGCATTTTGAATTTGGGAGATTGTTAAGAGATACATTTAGAGGTACTCGATCCATTGGCGTCAGAGGACAGTTTCTGAGTATTGGTTTTCTGATTGCTGAATTTTGTTTCTCTTTTCTGAAATTAAAAATTGAAAATGTCAAATGAAACACCAAAAAACAACTTCAAAGGGCAAAATTATGAGGCCTGGAGACTAACAGTGATGTGTTTTTTGCAAGGTGAAGGTTTTGCTGAAATTTTAGATGATAAAAAGACTGAATTAGCGGTATACAAGGTGGAATCAGAAAAAAGAACGTCGGAGCAGAAGGAATACATTAAAAAACAAGAAAAAGCAAAAGCGATTGTTTTTGATTGTATGAGCTTCGATATTATTGAGAAAATAAGGGATGCCATTTCCATTGGCGATATTTTTGCAAAATTAAACTCTAGATATTGTGGCACTACGCCCATTGACAATATCAATGCAAAAAGAAGATTCTATGAGATGAGATTTCGCTCAAGGGGAAATATGTGGTCATTTCTTGACTTATTTTCAAAGACAGTTCGCGAGTTACACGATTCTGGAAGTATTCTTTCTGAGGCTGACGAGACTGCAAACTTGTGTATGGCCATGCCTTCGGATTATGAAATTTCGTTATTAGAATTTCGTAGTTTTCCATTGAAAAAAAGAACTATCGAGGTTTTGAAACGGTTATTGTTTGATCGAAACAATAAGCTCTATAGTGAGCAAAAAGAAAAAAGGAATGTGAATTCTAATAATTTCCAAAATGGAAATAATTTTAATAAATTTAATAAACGTTTTGATAATTATAATCGGGGTAATAACCAAGATAAGGAAAAAAGACATGGGTCTAGTGATTCGGGATTTAAACAAAATTTTGAAAGAAAAAAAGAAAATGAAAGCAAAACAGAACCTAAACAAAGCAAAAAAGAAATAAAATGTTTCAATTGTGGCGATATAGGCCATTATGTTAGTCAATGTCCGTCTGCTAAACCAAAAATAAATAAAAATGACCAAAAATCTACAAAAAAGGTGGAAAAAGAAAAAATAAATTATTTGGCGATGGTCCAAACTGTGGACAGCGATTCTGATTCTGCTGGTTTGTCTGGTAATTCCTCTTTGAATAGTTCGTTTGAGGAGGAAAGGCCTTATATTCAATTAACTGAGAAATTCTTGCTCGATTCCGGTACTCAGCAGTTTCTTGTAAATTCCCTTGAAAATATGTATGATGTTCAAAAACTTGATCCTCCGTTGAAACTTGTGTCAGCCAAAAAGGATGCTGTATTTTACACTACTCATAAAGGTCAGCTTGCTGTAATGTTGGAAAATAATAGGCATCAACAGGAGATTATTAACTTGGAAGATGTATATTATTCTGAAGAGTTAGAACATAATCTGTTTTCGACAACACGTTTGACACGAAAAGGTGTGTTCAAAGTTGCTATGTCAGGAAAAAAGGCGCATATCTATGTTAGGCAGACTAAACAAAAATTAGCTATAGCTTACAGTAATGGCAGTGGACTGGTTTTAGATTTTGAGAGGATGGAAGTGATACAAAAAGGTGAATGTGGAGCTATGTTTGCTGATGAGGAAGAGGAAAATAGAGAGCTTGAAAGTTAAGAGACAAATTGGAGCGACTTTGAGGTCGAATTGGAAGTTTTGCCAGAGTTCAATATAGATGCTCGAGTCGACGTGCGTCCAGAACGACAGATTGAAATTGAAAGAACAAAGGAAAACACAAGAGAAAATGAAAAACAAAATGAAAATAAAGAACAAAATAAAAAAAGGGAAGAGATCGACAAGAGCAAGCAGGTTGTTAACTCAGGTCAGGCATCTCAGATTTCTGAGGTGAAGTTGTCAAAAACAACCCAAATGAAACAATTGTGGCACTGTAGATTAGGTCATGTAAATGCGAAATATTTGAATTACTTGAGAGAAAGCTCAGTTGGTTTTCCAAATTTGGTGTTTAAAAATTGTGAAATTTGTCTGTCGGCTAAATCCTACAGATTAGGCCATCTCGGAATTCGTCTAAAACCCAGTAGGAAGCTGGAAATCGTATCTACTCACATTATGGGGCCATTTATTGAATCATTTAGGGATGAAAGATATATCATAACGTTTATTGACAATTTTTCCTATTTCACTATCATTGTGCCAATCTGAAAAAAAGAGCATGGCAAATGAAGAATTTAAAAAATTTTTTATGAGAAATAATAATAAATGCTCTGAGTCACCTATCGCGGTGTTGAGATGTGACAATGCTCGTGAGTATACAGATCGTAAAATGAGAGATTTTTGCGATGAGCATGGGGTTGAGCTTGATTTGGTAGTGCCATATTCACCTGAGCTGAATGGGCTTGCTGAGCAGCAAAATCGCATGATCAGTGAAAAGACGCGTGCATTGTTGTTCAACTCGCAGCTCTCGATGCGATATTGGTCGTTTGCGGCAACCACATCTTGCTATTTGAGTAATAGAACACTATGCAGGAGCAATCCAGATAATAAGACTCCACATGAGATGTTTTTTGGTCGTAAACCGGATTTAAAAAATTTAAAAATTTTTGGGGCTTTGGCTCACAAGCACATTCTGATAGAAGTGCGTAACCAATCTGCTGTGCGCGCCAAAAAGAAAGACAAAACGCGAGTGGACCCAAAATTTATGCAGAGATGTGAAAAAAATCTTCTTCTCGGTTATACAAATACAGGATACTTCACAATTAATCCTGATACCGAAAAAGTGTCAATATGTTGTGATATTAGGTTCGACGAAAATAAAAACATAAAAGACATAGAACAAAATAAAATAGAAAAATTACCTGAGCCGTTTGAGGAGTCGTTGAGTGCGAATATTCCTGTGATAGCTGCATAAAGGGTAGAGAAAAACACAGACTTATGATTCCTGGAGGACTGTGTGCCTCAAAAATATTCAGAGGTTGAGTCGAATGTGTTCAAAGACGTGTGGAAGAGAGCTATGATTGATGAATTCAACGCGATGACAAACTTAAAAGTTTGGGAAGAAGTTCCTAGGTCCAAAGGTTGTAAGACTATTGACACCAAGTGGGTGTATACCGTGAAACAAAATGAAAAAGCTGAGTATGTGGCAAAGGCGAGACTTGTTGCTTGAGGATGTAAGGACAAGCATGAGTATCAAATTGATGAGACATATTCTCCTGTTGTGTCTCAATGGGTGATCCGATGGGTGATCTCATTGGCCAATAGGGTGGGATGGTCAATGACACAATTTGACGTGCAAACAGCATTTCTGAATGGTGAAATTTGGCGTCTATGTACATATCCTTACCACAAGGCTATGTTCCAGAATCACAAAATAGTATATTTAAATTAAACAAATCAATATATGGTTTAAAGACCTCATCAAAGTCGTGGTTCAATCTTTTGGACAAAAAATTAAAAGAACTGGGCTTCACCCAAAGTAAAATAGATCGTTGTCTTTATTATAAAGGAAAATTTAATGAAAAAATAGCTTTTCTGGCTGTTTATGTTGATGACATTTTGCTTGTAGCAAGTGAAGGTAGTTGGAAGACTGATATTGTCGATCGTCTTGTAAAAAACTTTGATGTGAAAATTGAGTATAATCCAAAGTGTTTTGTTGGGTTTGAGATCGATAGAGATCGAACCAATAAAACGATAAAGTTATCTCAATTTGCATATATTGAAAAAATAGTAAAAAAATTTGGACTTGAGCATACCAATGGGCAAAATACAACCATGGAAGTCGGTCTTAAAATAAATAAAAAAGAAAAAGGAGTAGATGACCAAGAATTTCGATCTATGATCGGTGCACTACTGTACTTGGCTCAAGGTACGAGACCCAACATTGCTTTTGCAGTGAATTATTTGAGTCATTGCCAAGGCAATTCCACACCTTCGGATAAGCGGAATGTCAGACGTATAATAAAATACATTTCACATACTAAATCATACTGTCTATTATACCAGTCAAAAAAGGAAAATCTGGAAACTTATGTAGATGCTTCATATGCCCCTGATGTGAGTAACACTGATGGTGACATTGTGGACATTGAAGTAGGCAAGTCAGTAACTGGTTATGTAATTTTTGCTAAAGGCGATTTAGTTAATTGGGCCGTTAAAAAACGACTTATGGCAGCATCCTCTACCGCTGCAGAACTAATATCTTTGCATAACACACTCGATGACCTGAGGCTAATTCGCCTTGCTCACTCGTTATTGCTTGGCGAAGAAGGTCCAATTGATATATTTGAGGATAATATTTCTGCAGAGCACGTCGCAAAAGGAAGGGAAAATAAAAGAATGAAAGCATTCATGGTCAAGTGTTATGACATTCTGGATGCTAGAAATTCTGATTAAACGGGTTGCTACATCCGAACAGTGGGCGGACATTCTAACAAAACTGTTAGACAGAATGAATCATCTTGAAGCCGCCTTGAAACTGCTCCTCGTTCCCAATATGTTTGACTCTCCCTAATGTTGTCGTTTAAATTAAAAAGATACTGTTCGCCACTGGTGGCAGCTTTGTCTACGCCCATTTGGCCACTTGACAGGTTAGGGATGATTTGTGTACCCCTTGCTGCAGGGGAATCAACATATTCGGAGTTTGGAAACGTCAATGGTGAGAGTTCTCTGATTGTCGTTTGAGATCAATATTTAATATATTCTAGTAGATCTCCGATTCCCTGTAATATATGTGTTACTTCGACGATTCAAACGTTTGTTGAATTGGTTTTGCCTTATTTTTTATTTTTTAATTAATTAAAGTTGCTATTTTTGTAACATTTATCTATTTTTAAATTTTATATTGCTCGTTAATTGAAAATTTTTGTGACTAATGGTAACACAACTGTGATAAAATGTTTTAATATTAGTTCGTTTTGTTGTCTAACTGAAACTATAGACATAATTTCATTTTCTGGTAACATAACTGTGATATATTTGTAACGTAATTATTTTTGTATTTAAATGTCTGAGTTCTCTGATTGTCGTTTGAGATCGATATTTAATATATTCTAGTAGATCTCCGATTGCCTGTAATATATGTGTTACTTCGTCGATTCAAACTGTGAATAAATAATAATTATCAACGGATCAAATTGTATGAAAATATTGACGAAAGACTTTAAATGACTGTAGACATCGAACAAGGACTAGACACACACATTACAAACACATAAATAAAACACTAAATATTCACTTTTCACGAACTTTTATTTCCACATAAAAATGGTGGTGTTGTTGTTTCATCAACGTTTGATGAGCGACAAGAGGCACACAAAATATATTATCACAGTTGGGTTTCAAACATAAAATCACAGATTACAAATAATACTAAAAACAGTGTTACCACAACAAATGATATGTGAGAATAATAAGCTAATGTATAATATAAATTGCTATCATTCTCACAGTTAGTTTCTTGTCTTTTGTGGTTACTAAATATTTAAGAACCCGGAGTAAATACCTAAAATGTTCATCAGTAGCATAACTGGAAAATTGGCTAAAATACGATATTGCAAAGCAAATATCGGGCTGTGATCCTGGCATTAGGTACAATAGACATCCCACGAGCTGTTGGTAGTCATTATTCAATACACTATCACACGCATTGAGATCCCTGTCCAATTGGAATTTAGGGTCAATAGGTGTGTAGGTAGGTGCACAATTTTCAACACCAAAACGCTTCACAACAGTCTCAATGAGATTTCTCCGCTTAATTTCCAGAATGCTTTCATCACAATTGTGATTAATGTTTAATCCTAGATATTTATTAATTTTTCCCAGGTCTTTACATTTAAATCTTTTATTAATTTCCTTTTTAAAAAATGTAATTAATGTTTCATTATTGGAACTGATTATGACATCATCAACATATGTAAGTAAATATGCTATAGAGTTATTATTTTTATTTGTGAATATGTATAAACAGTCATCAGCCTTACTTTGCACGAAGCCAAGAGAGACAAGGAATTCGTTGAACAATCTGTTTCACACCTTAGGCGACTGCTTCAGACCATAAATTGACCTATTTAATTTTAGTACATTATTGTGTTTATTTATTTGTTTTTCTATACCTTCTGGTATCTCAAGATATACATCTTCCGACAGAATCACTACATATGTCTATCTGTTCAATATAAAATTTTAATTTATTGCCAACCGCCAACAGTGTCCTAACAGTCGAAAGTTTCGCCACTGGCGCATAAACTTCATCAAAGTTGAAGCCTTTCTTCTGCTGACACCCTCTGGGAACTAGTCTGGCCTTATACAGGACTTTATTATCATTATCATATTTTTTATTGAATATCCAGCGACATGTGATGGTGGGGGCGCCCTTTGGACATTTAGTCACCTGCCAAGTCTGATTGGAATCCAGAGCTTTAATTTCATCTGAAATAGCTTTTTTCCACATCATACTGTCAGGTGCAGCTATTGCCTCCTCAAACGTCAAAGGGATGCCATCCTCAGCAACATATATATAATTTGCAGTACCATCACAATCAGTCACCTTCTGTGGTAAACAATCCAAATTTAAATCCCGGTCTACTTCTATATTCTCCAAGTTAGACTCTGTAACTTCATTAAAAATATTATCATCTTTTGTGTACTTATTACTATTATTTCCTATTTTATTTTCAAAGAATTCAACATCCTGTGACAGACGTTCTTCGTTTGCATTTGTGTCCAATAATTTGTATCCACAAGGAGAGTACCCTACCATAACCAACTTCTCACTTTTATTTTTAAATTTATTAGAATCGTGTTTGAATGACAACATATATGCGTCGCATCCAAAAGTCTTTAATTTTGTGTAATCATATTTTTCACCAAACCACCTCTCAAAGGGTACAAAGTCCTTATTTGACGGACATCTATTCACTATGTAGGCAGAGCACAATATGGCTTCTGACCAATAGATCTTGTCAAGACAACTCTCGAATAACATTGTTCTCACCCTCTCACAAAGTGTCCTGTTCATCCTCTCAGCCTTCCCATTCTGCTGGGGACAGCCACCAACTGTAGGTTCAAAAATGATTCCCTTCTCAGCACAATATGACTGAAAGGTTGTGTTTGTGTATTCTGTACCACGATCACAGCGGAGTTTTTTTACATTATATCCAAATTTATTCGAAACCATTTCATGATATTCCCTAAATTTTGTAAACTCTTCCGTTTTACTCGTCAGGAGGTACACACAACAAAAATTGGAATAATCATCTATAAATTTCATAAAATATTTCGCTCCTTTATATGAAGGGGGTTTATAGGACCACAGAGGTCAGTATGCACCAATTCAAGAGGCTTTTTAGTTTTTCTTTCATGTCTCAGGAAAGGTTTTTGTCTCTGTTTTCCCATAACACAGGGTTCACACAACAATCTGTGGTTGGAGTCAACATTCGGTATTAAACCTCTGTTTGACAACAATTTAACATCATTAATGTTCAAATGAGCAAGACGCCTATGCCACACAGTCAGTGGACTTGATTCATCCTTCAACATCAGATTGCACGATTGACTTGACATTTTCAAAAAATCAATCGTGTACAAATCTGAGTCCACGCTAATATCAGTGGTTACAATTTATCCACTGCAGCGTTGGATGACCTCGACTGATTTCTCTCTAAAAAGAGTATCAAAACCCAACTTGCTCATTTGTTTTACAGAAAGCAGATTTTGTGGCAGCTCCCGAGCATACCTTACATTTTTTAATTCAATTATAGTTCCATTTAGAAGTTTTAATTTTACCGTACCAACAGACGTGATGGAAAGCGAGACTCCCTTTATCGCAACACAAATATTATGGGGTTTAATTAATTTAATGTATTCACTGAATAGGTTAATATCATTTATAATATGAATTGTGCATCCACTATCGACAACAAATGTGGTTCGAGGGATTAAATTATCATCTTTATTATTATCAAGATCATTAATTTTATTATTATTATTAACTGTGAAACTAAAGCCCACTTCAGAGCATTCGTCATTAACATTATTATTACCATTGCACATCTGTGCAGAATTCCTATTATTATTATTACTATGATCATCCGATCTATTAACATTATTGTGATTGTGATATTCATGATTATTATTTCTATTTTTGACAAAACAATTTCGAGCTATATGCCCAATTTTGTTGCAGAAATGAAATTTGATCTTTGACTGACCACTATCATTACTGCAATTACGACCATTTCCATTAAAATTATTATTACTTTGTGAACCGAAATTGTGATTATTATTATTGAAATTTCGACCTTCATTATCAGAAGACGAATTGTGAAAATTATTATTATTATTACTGTGAGATCTTCGTCGACTAAAACCACGATTATTATTTCGATTTTGCGACCGGCCACGATTGAAACGATTATTAAAATTACCAGAATTACGACCAATATTGTTATGGTTGCCAAAAAACAGATTCTCTTCACCAGAAAAAGGTACTGATGAAGGTTTTAGAGACACAGAACTTTGAGAATTACCTCTAGATGTCGACTTGCTATCCGAAGATTGTTCACGCTGGAAATTGTTCAATCTCATAAACACACAATCCCAGGTGACGACTTCTGCATCCTCCAGAACAACTTTAATCGGACAAAACTCGGCGGGCAGCGATCTCAGCAACACCAGGATAAACTGCTTCGTGGTGGTCAGGTCTCCCAATTCGGTCAGGCAACGACATCGAGCTCAAAAATCAAGTAGATACTTCTGCAAATCAGCACCAAAAACATACCGTTTAGCATACAATTCCCCTTGTAAGTCCATCAACGTCTGGTCATTTCCATTGTCAATTAAGTTAGTCAGCACTTGAAACATTTCTTTCGCCATCATGTACGTTTGTATCATCTCCAGGTACTCGCCAGTCACATTATTAGCAATTAGGAACATTGCCTTAGCATTTTCCTTCGACCAAGCATCTCCCCTATTACGAACAGTCAGTAAAGAATCAGTTAGTAAATTACCCAACAAATCCTTTGCCAACAGCAGCTCCATCTGGAACTTCCAGGTTCTGCCATTTTGCTCATTAAACTGCTCGATACTATTCAGCTTCCTAACATCCATCTCGAAAACAGGTAACAACGATCAGTTGCACCGCAAACAGCAATTTCAGCAACTATCAGATGCGCCAACCAACTATTCAACTCGAACGAGATCACAGGAACAGCGAGAAGCGAACATATTAAAATACGAAAAATGAATTAGAAGGCATGGTTACTACTTGGAAGAGGCGATCAGGATTCGACAGCACAACATTGACAAATTAGAACAATGGCGACCACGTTGACATCCAGGTAACTGGACCCATAACCTGTGAAGAAATAGGAATTATCAACGGATCGAACTGAACAAAAACAGCGACGAAAGACTTTAATTGACCGAGAACATCGAATGAAGATCAGACACACATATTACAAACACATAAATAAAACAGAAAATATTCACTTTCATGAACTTTCATTTCCACATAAAAAGGGTGGAGATGTTAATTCATCAACGTTTGATGAGCGACAAGAGGCACACAAAAAATATATTATCACATTTTGGTTTCAAACATAAAATCACAGATTACAAATAATACAAAAAACAGTGTTACCACAACAAATGATATGTGAGAATAATAGGCTAGCGTATAATATAATTTGCTATCATTCTCACACTATCAATATCATTTATTTGTGAATTATTATTATTTTTATTTTCAATATTATAATATATGTAGAAAATTCCTTCCTCTTTTTTTGCAGTCATTATTATTTCTGCATTTTCTATGAAATAAACATTAGCAATATTTTTTTGCTGATCAATATTAATTATTTCGGTATTTGTGATTTTTATTGCTGAAATGATATCCAGATTTAGATCTGGCACATAGTGAACATCGTTCAATTCTATCAATGACTGAATTTTATTAAGATATTCAACTTTGATCACCATTCTACCCGTGTGAGTGGCATATAAAAATGTGTTCTTTCCCGCACATTGCAATTTGATAGGGGTCACAAATTTTTTTACATCTACTAATTTATTAAAATCAGATGTCAGATGTACCTCTGCAGCCCCATCCAAAATTGCTTTGTTGTTTAATATTGTGTAGTTAAATTTATCATCATTTTTTTTTATTAACCAATTCATTCAATAACCATTCATTATTGTCATGATTAAATTTTTTAATCATGCAGGACATTTTAACCTGTTGCTCTACGTTTTCTTTTTTATTATTATTTTGTTGATTTATATTTGTTTTTGGGGGATAATTTCTCTGATTATTATTCGTATTTTCACTATTATTACTAGATTGTGTGCTGTTACTATTACAATTTTGTGCTATGTCCCCAAATTGCCCATATTTATAGCATTTTGTGCTATTTTGATTATAATTCCTATTGTTTCCCCGATAATTATTACCTCTATAGTTTCCATTATCTCGATAATTATTTCCTCTATAATTTCCATTATTACTATTATTTCCATTATTACCATTATTATTATTTTGATTTATATCATTAGTATTATTAGTACTATTGTTGCCGTTATTATTATTACGATTGCCATTCCTATATCCATTATTTCCATTACCATTACCTCTATAATTATTCCTACCTCTATAATTATTATTTCTACCACTATAATTATTCCTATTATTATTGCCATTGTATCTAAAATTACTATTTTGTGAATTTTTATTATTATTATTATTTTGTTTTCTCAAGGTTTGATCACGAAATTTTTAATCAGAATCTTCCCTTAATATTCTTTTAAAATTATCTATATTTTTCTCATTTGTGGGTAAATTTTCGAATTGCATTTTAGCTAGGGCCTGTTTATAACATAAGGCTAACTGTAAATTTTCTAATTCCTCATTTTCTGTGACTTCTTTCCCACTATCTCATACATCGGTGACTAGTTCGTCCCATTTTTTCAAGAAACCTCTCATATTGCCTCCTAGCTGGAATCTAAATTCCATCCATTTGGCCTTTGCCATATTTGCAGTAACTGATGTTTTTGTTCCATAAGTATTATTCAATTTCTTTAACATCATTATTGCAGTATTGCAATCCCTTATTTGTTTTGTGATATTGTTTGAGACTCTTTCAAGTATAAATGCTTTTGCATTATCTTGCATCTTACAATAATTTATCATATCCCTATTGGGTCTAAAATTTAAGTCATCTATGTGATTAATGTATAATTCCAAAAATTTGTGCTTCCCAAAAATATCATAATACCCTGCTCCCCTGATGGCTGAAATAATCATTCTACACCAGTCTAGATAATATTTTCCACTAAAGACTTTTCCCAAGGGTGCCTGTATTGGTTTGATTTCATTGGAGGATGACATTTTTTCTTCAATTTTTTGAAAACCTAACACACTATTTTCTTTATTAACAATTGCTATATATTTTCTATTTTCAATTAATCCTTTTTCAATTTCCTTAATTAAATTTTCCTCTTTTTCATACACTTTTTCTAAGTCTTTTTCGTTATTCTTATTTCTATTAATTTCAGTATTCTCCAGTTTTTATTATTTAATTAATTAAAGAATCTATTCATAAATTTATTTTTCGATTTTTCAGAACTATAAATTCTATTTGAAAAATAATTTGTTGAGGATTCTAAAATTTTAATATATTTTATGCTACTTATTTCTTCAATTCTACCAGATATATCTATTACAAATGATTCTAATACGATTTCGCTGGTAAAATATTTGCAAAATGGCAGATTATATGTTTCAATCTTCAAATCTATTATTCTTTCACCTTCAAACTTTTTTATTAATTCTTCTAATTCAACTTTATCCACTTTATATTCACCAATTTTTCCTTCTGAGAGATCTATTACGGGGGACATATATAATTATTGGCCTGTGGAAATTATTTGCCTCAATTCAAATACAATCGTTTTTTAACACACGAAAAATAATTAGCTACAATATATATTACCTTTACACTGTTCTTCGATTTCTGTTGTGACGAAAAAAATTCTGTCTCTGGAACTTCGCTGATGCACCGTCGTACTTCCTGCTTGAATTTGGGTTGGAGTTGGCCGAAAAAAATGGTCTTCGATGAATGGATTGCTGTTGAATCCTGGATGACGGGAGCAGGTTTCCTCTGGTTGTTCTCACGATCTTTTTGGCAGTCTTTTCTGGATTTAGCGTTCGATGACTTCCAGGATTGGCCATTATTAAGTCTGGAACATTCAGCTTTGATTTTCGATTTAATTTAAATTTTTTTCAAAAAATAATAAATAAAATTAAAATTTGAGTTTAAACTTCTCGAAAAAACAAGGTAATAACTTCGTGTATTATTCACCAAGAAACATGAAAAAATTTTCGCACAACAGTAAATCAATTCAAAAATATTATATCTGCAGTTGTTTCAAAATTTTACAAGTCTCTCCTCAAAGTTCTATTGCAGCGATGGCTACCATGATGTGAGGCGTGCAGAACAAGGATCGAAAGAACTTCAGACTTTATTATTTTACGACATTTAATTGCAGACTGAAATATATTTCACAACTAAAATACAAAATGGCGAAGCACAGCATTATCGGTTCAAGAAAAGTAGGGGAAGCGGTTCGTGTGTGAGATGAACGTATGACATATATATATATATGTAAGCTCTTTAGAAAATAATGAAGAATCATGTAGACACATCTTTCATCTTTCCATACTTAAAATCCATCAATAGATGAATACAATACAAATCTAATATATATATGAGAGATCTTTGCAACTCACTATATCAGCGAGTGCGAAACACAGACAGAAACTGTGGTTATTTTAAGAATGTGAATACATATTCTTACATCCCCTTTCTTCGAGGGGGAGCCGCACTAGGGAAAGAACTGAGCTGATCGTTTACTAATTAGCATTCCGTCTTCCTCAAGGTCATCCCACTAGCTTGGCATGTATTGATGGATTTGTAAGCTCTTTAGAAAATAATGAAGAATCATGTAGACACATCTTTCATCTTTCCATACTTAAAATCCATCAATAGATGAATACAATACAAATCTAATATATATATGAGAGATCTTTGCAACTCACTATATCAGCGAGTGCGAAACACAGACAGAAACTGTGGTTATTTTAAGAATGTGAATACATATTCTTACATATATAGAATTGTGATGATTATGATGATGATGATGATGATGATGATGAAGAAAGAGATGAGGTGGGATTTCCGTTACAACAGTATTTATTGGAACCGAGCACAAACGCAATACGACACAATCGACGGGAATCTTCAACATTTTTGTCCTTATAATATTTACATTATTATAATATTATAATATTATACTAATGCGTTTTAATGTAATATAATACTTGGCAACAAATTATCAATTTCAACGCATCCCATCGCTAAATTTGATGGGCTGTGTTATGATAAAGAGGACACAACATTTTACTCAAAATTATATTGAATTCTTACATTTCATTCAATTCTCTGCGTTCAACAAATCTATCACCGTGTTCTCGAGCATTGTGTTTCTCCTCATGTTCACATTGTGGTGCATCAATCTCTGGTTGTCTCTCATCGATTTCTGGTTGTTGTTCCTCTATTTCTGCTGGTTGTCCCTGATTGAGTGATGCTTGTTGATGAGGTACTGCAGCTGGGACAGCATTAGGTTTCCGTGGATTACGTTCCATTAATTCCGCCATGTAACGCCTCCACAATGTATGTGGAACACTACAATGAGGAGGATTATTCATTTTAAGATGATCTATAACAATAACAAAACGAATAACATCTTCACGTACAAATTAAAATGTTAATAAATAAAATCTGTTCGCAAACTTAGTATTTTTCAGAAATTTTCCAAAGTTAGATTCTTCGCCACAAGCACCAACACGCACGAATGAATTTCGAAGAAATGCATTGACGAACAAAGACGACGCTACCAAATGACCATGTAGATGTATATCACATGAATGCCAAATGTTGCTACAAGCTCTGTGATTGGTCGATCAATGCTGGAACTATCTTTTGATGAAAAATAGATTATGAATCGAAATCAAATTGCATAGATTCATAACATTTTTTCGACAAATTCCTCAAATGCCGTCGCAATTCTTTCGAGAGGATTAACAGCTCTTTCTTTATATACGAGATTTTCACGTCTGGTAAATGATGCTGGTTGAGGTAAAATTTTTGATTTTTTGATTTTTGGGATTTCTTCATATTCAATTTCTTCGCTGAGACACGTTGGAACGGTTGTGTCTTCAGGGGAGGTGGACTCGCCTGTTTCATATCCACTGACAGTGACAACTTTTTCACATATATTTTTTGGTCCATTAACCGAAGAAGCAATATGAGGAGGACGAACATTGTGTGATTTATGGAATATGGAATCTAGTTCTTTAAAAAAATTATAGTATACTCGTTTTTTTCCAGTGTCTCCACTGCTCATATTATCAATCTTAGTAATGTATCGTTTTTTTAAGTACTTAAATTCATTTTCACACTGTCTAGCTGTGTATGGGACCAACTTGGCAACAATCTGTTGCCAAACCTTTGAATTTTTACATGTTGTTGATTTGAATAGATGCTCAGCATCTTTAAACAATGTAAGAAACTCTAAGACATCTGCTCGTTTCCAAATTAACCCAGTCGATGTACGCAGATCATCATTAAATTCCACAGCATGATATACTGTACTGTGCACAGGTGAGTCATTAATGTTTACCATTTTTTCTTCGTATGTAGCATCCAGTTCTTCTTGTAGTCGAGCTTCTGATGTTCGTTTCTCAAATAGTATTTAATCTTCTTTTTCAGAATCAATATTTGATATATCTGTGTTCGAGTGAATCGTATTACCCTGCACTTTTTTTGTATCTTTTAGCGCAGGTTTGGACGTACATTCTTGCATATTTATCTGTTCTTTACTACTATTTTTCTGTATAGCTTCCAGAATATTTTTTGGCATTGAAATTACGGATTTTTTATTGTTCAAGGTACTTGTTACCTCCGGTTGTCAATATAATTCTACATCACATTGTCTGTTTTGTACTTCAAAATCGGCTTGTCTAGAAGTATTAGGTACTGCTACTGTTGCTGATGAGTCACCACTGGTACTGTCGGAGGGAATTGTGACAAATGCATAATTTTTTTCTCTTGGGGGTAATATTTTTTCAAAACAGCAGAGACATCGTTGATACTGATTAATTCTGAATCATAATCTTATAACATATCGAGTGTTGCTGGAGTAGCTGAGTTAATTTGAACTACATAATATCCATTTTTGTTTACAGTGTACCAGCACCACAACAGATTATTCGCTAGGAAAACATAAAACAAAACCTATTGAAGAGCTATACTCTCTTTTTGACCAAGAAATGATGAAGTCTATGCTAATACTTACAATCATCCTTATGTTGAACTAGAATATGATCATCATACATAAATGGCATTCCTGTTCTAGTATCTAACACAATATTATAATTCATTTTTATTTAATTTATCACACAACAAAATATAATTTAAAATTCTCACAAAAATCCACATCAACTTATGAATGTCAGTTTATTCAAAAATATTTGAATATGATAAAAAAAGTCTAGAGGTCATGGTTGACCGTTATTTGCATTCAAAAATAAGTCGGTTGTCCACCACAACCAAGGGACAACCATTCATCACCTTAAAGTCATTTGGAAAAGGGTGTGGCCTAATGGACAACCGTTTACATTTTCAAGTCATGTGATAGTCAACCATGGTTGCGCATCCGTCACCCTGAGTTACATTTCTGAACGCTCTCCAGAAGTGAACTCAACGTAACGTGAGTTCTTGACATACATAGATAACATGAGTACATGAGATCACACAGAAAAATTATAGCACGTAATATTAACTGTAGAGTGTACTAAAGTGGAGACGAGATAGGACCATCATATATAGCTGGAACTCTAACAGTTGCAAATATTTGCAATCATGGTAACACTAGTAATATATATATACTCGAAAGATAGTTCTACGATTCGATGACTTGAGCAAACAGGTAAAAAAGATCATGAGAGTGAGGATAGTTCTCAAAGTGGGCCAATAATATGTTCTAGATAATTGATCTGAATCTGATCGTGAAACGTTTTGCGGCTTGTTCCGAATAATGTGATCCAAACAAAAAGAAATTGAGGATAAACGTTACGATGCGTTATGTTTATTAAATTTAAAGTTGTGGAATACTGCTCAGTTTTATTGCTTCTGTTCTAGTAAGTACCGTAGTTATTCTAATGATTTATTGGAAATATTGCGTCAGACAGTATCATAGTGAGGATATTGCTTCGTCATGCCCGGATTTCTGAAGTCGCTTATGTCACTCTAGTGTCTGATATGAGTTATTTCTTATTTTAGCATTACGTTCAACATCATAATTTCCTCTGCAAATGAGATTCCTAGCCCTAAATGTAAGAGTTCAGAGGACGTGTCCGCAAATAATACTTTCGAAAATGGGGACGCTAAAGGAAAATTTATTCGAATCCAGGTACAATTTAAAATTTTTGTTCATTTAATTCACTTACTGTGGTGTGCCCGTGTGGCATTAAATGCAATTTTGTGCTTTGTAGGGGAAAACAACGAGTAACTTTCGATCGATCATCGCTGATATCGCTCCGAAGAAAAATAAAGCATACTGGATCGGAGATGCAATCGATAGAAAAACGTCAGAAACAGAGACACGGGATATTGACGTTGGCACAGTGTGAGTATATTATCGTCATGCCGCTGTAACTATTGCGTAAATTCATAACCAAGGATAATGTTGGTTCGCTAACACGACTCATTAAGTTTGTCCTCTCGTTATAGTCGAGAGAGACGTCAAATCGTAGCTATCACCCATCGATAACGTGCTATATATTTTCTGTCTAGTTAGACTTCTCATGATTTACATTTTCAGTCGTACAATTTTAATTTTTATATTATTGTTTCTTCATGAAAACACGTTTACCCTAAATTTTCGTGTGAGGTATACCGTCTTACGATTTTGTAACTATTCATTGATTATTCAATTTGAAAATTTATTCTTATCAATGTGTTTATTCAGATCTTTAGGAAAAGATGATGTGAAAATTGCGGCTTCGACAATGCTCGATGAGAGTAATATGCCAACGATAGCCCCCTTTCGTACCGAATCTAGTTCTGTATCTAGTCAATCGAATATGGTAAGCAAGTTCGAGCAGCCTATCAAAGATCTCAACGCAACATTCCAAAAACGCATTGACGGTATTCCAGTCGCTGCTGATAAGATATTTGAAAATAATACAAATTCAGTTACGATGGGTGCGACGTCGGAAGACATTCCCTCCTTTAGGGAATGGGCAGAAAAGCATTTGGCTGCTGAAGAAAAAGAACGAGGTTGGCTCTGGTTATGATAGAATAATTTATAAGTATTTTATTTATTTTTAATACATTTACGATGATCAATTGTAGGCGACGATAATCATACGAACGCCGTTGGCAATGGTAAAGTTCCTAAAATGCGTAACAAGAACTACGCGTCCCCAGACTGCGGAGCTAAACTGTTGAATGCAAATCCAGAAGCGAAAGCAGCAGGGTCATTTTTATCCAGTTCAAGAGATGAGTACTTATTGAGCCCATGTAACAGCAAGATTTGGTTTGTCGTTGAACTGTGTGAGGCTGTCCAACTAAAAAAAGTAAGTTTACCACAATTAGTCCTTATTTTACCTCTAAGGATCTAAGTCCATTCATATAAAAGGAATAGATTTGAAAAAGAAAACCATCGAACAGAAATCAAATGCCACATTTTGATTTAAAAATATAATAAAATTAGAGACTGAATCAGACCAGTGGAATAGATTTATGAATTCTTAATTAAATTCGAAGTTGTAGTAAGCTGATTCATTAATTTAAAGTTCATCATTGGAAGACGTCCCTTGAAGTGATGACGCAGTTCTAGTGATTATTTTTACCTAGTTACATTTCAGTATGTAATGTGTCAAACAAAGAACTATGACCCCTGTGTTTGAGAGCTGACAAAATAGAAAAACAAAATTAAAACTAGGTAATGATTCAAACAACGGCTATATGCGTTTAACCTGGTGTATGCATGATGGCGCCGCGGGCTTCTTTTTCAGATGATGGAAAATGAAACTTTCAGAGCTCTAAATGACGTGACTCCTGAAAAACGAATGCTTTCTACAATCAAATCTCACCCAAAACAATAAAAATTAAAAGAATAATTTAAAAAAAAAAGATTACTATTAAAAAAACTTCTTTAAATTTTATTCACCTACTTTATCTAATTATCAAATCAGTATCATCAATTAAATTAAAATTCTTAATATTAGCGGTTTTCCATCCATCGATCCTCTGTAATTTCTGTTTGCAATGTTTTATTTATTCTGTTCTACTCTTTGGCAGCTTTTTTTTCGTAATGCAAATTTTCTCATTGGTTTTTGCAGATTGAATTAGCTAATTTTGAATTATTTTCATCATCACCGCGTGAATTTTCGGTGTCCATATCGGATCGATATCCTTCACGAGATTGGAGCTTGATCGGACAGTTTACCGCTAAAGATGAGAAGTCTGTCCAGAGTTTCAGTGTAAAACCACGCCATTTTACTAAATACATCAAAGTCGAGTTTCATTCGCATTACGGCCGCGAGCATTTTTGTCCCATATCTTTATTTCGGGTTTATGGTACCAGCGAATTCGAAGTATGTTATTTTATGCAGTGGAGCTTTTTCATGACCCATTTTTGATTTATGTCTAATTTATGTGTATCGTTAAAAAACAAGTGGCTTTCAGAGTTACGGTGTTCATTAATAGCTTAAAGTCAAAATTTATGGAAAAAAAGATGAAAGCTAAGAAAAAAACATTGATAAAAATGAATAAACTAACATTTCTACGTAAGCTAGTAAATTCATAATCTTTTTCATAATATAAACTTTTTTTTTTTTTGTCAAATCAAAATAATTGAATCATGATTTTGTTATATTTCTATATCTCTTTTGTATATTTAAGGTAGGGGGTATGTGTTACCATGAAAATGAGTTTTTCGAACTTTTGTTTCTTGTTACACCGCTTTAATTTTATACTTGATATCGTAAACGAAACCCTCATTTCCAAGCGTGGTGTTTTGCAGCACATCTTGTTATCTTGTGTGTCCTTACTTTTTTGTTAAACTCTTAGCAACCACAAAAAAGGATGTAAAGATAGTTGAATTCTGGTTGATTAAGTATACTAATATGAGGAATAAATTTTCAGCCTTTAAAATCGGTCTATACGAAGAAACGGAGCCCGAAATATGTTAATTTTTGAAATTTCATGCGGTCAAAAACCTGCGATTCCAGAATCATCAGAGGTTTCCCTGAGTTACCCTTTGAATTCTATATTTATCTCATCGGTATGTAACACGTACATGGAACAAATGAAGTATTACCTTGCACCATTACAGAACATCAGAAAATCTGCTAAAATCTGAAAATACCTTGTAAATACATTTTTTTTTTTTTACATAACTCATCCAGATTGAGCGAAATCTTTTTTCAAACTTCATTCCATACCATCATAAACCGTAATTACAGTAGAACATGGGTATGTTTGGGTTAAGAATGAAATATTTAGTAAAAGCTTTCACTGAACTGAACTGATAAAAAACTATATTTTTTATCATTTTTAATTTCCGGATCCATTTCACTGTTTGAGAAGATTGTGAAAGATCCTAATTTTCACACTCTACTTTAGCATGGTTTAAACTGACTTTTTCAAGTAGGAATATTTTAACTTAGAGAAGAAATTGAGAGAAAAAATATAAACCTTAATACAGGGTTTTCTTTTAGCTAACTTTTTAGATATTAGATCAAAGAGAATAAATCAGGAGTTTGAACCATCCTTTACCTGACCAATTATGTGGAACATATTTTTTGAAGGTAATGAGAATCTCCGCAACCCTAGTATTTTCAGCCAATATTCTGGTGTAAAATTCAGTATTTATTTCTAGTAACAGACCATAATTTTTCCTTTTATACTCTATTCTTGATTTTCTTGTTTAGTAATACTTGGTGGTAACCAATTTGGGTAGTTTCAAATTATGTACTGGAAAAATTCTGTATTCATACTTGTATAAAATGCATATTTATAAAACTGCATTTAGGAATATTGATATTTCACTATTGATTAATAATTATAATGAAGTCTTACACCTTTTACAATTTCCTTGCATTATATACTTGTGGGTGGGTGTGTAGACATACATGACACCACACAATAGCAGAAGGTGGAGTGTGTTCTCTTACATGTGTAAGTGTGAGCCCAGCTCAGTATGAAATTTGGTAGTACAGACAAAATTTAAAGCCATGAGTGCAAAAAAGTAGTTTATGGACTATAAGTCCACTGGCCCGCTAGATGATCGGTGAGTGTAATACACTCATTTGTAAACAATCACCCATTGCCACTATACTATTCACTGATATAGAACAAATTCATCTTCCTCATTGATTTTCCTTTGTGGTAATATAGATTTTTCAGACAAGGCCCTTCCAAAGGCAAAATTTCATCAAACCAAAATCTATTATTGTTTTTTGTTCATTTCATAGGCCTCATATTTGATGATGTGGAACAAAGTTAATGTTTCTCCATTTTTTCTCACTTATGGGAATAATATTCTATTATGAGGACCAAAATAAAGAAATTTATATTTTTATGATTTTAGTTTTGAATTTATGTACTGTTGTGATAGTTGTTTTCGTATTAGTTCCACACAGTATGTGACATGAAAATTGGAGAATGATAATTTTGTTAAAAAGAATGTAAATGTTTTATGGTCCTGTAGGCTGTTGTATTTCGCAAATCTTTAAATTTTTTGAGAGATGAACGAGGATCAAAGAACAAGATGACACAAAAGTTAACTTTCATCAACCACATTTATTCAGCGAATAAAAGAAAAATGCAAATATAATATTTGATTGCTATAATCCAATCGGTTTGAGTCAGTGTTGCCAATTCTATATTAAATATTTACATTATATATCAGTTCAAGTAATCTAAAGAAATATATATTATTATTGTAGGTTGTCTCAGGTGGAGGGGGATTGTGCGGCAATCAAATCTCAAAAAATTTCTAAATTTTATTATCTTCAGACCATTTTACTCAGTTGAAAAGTTTTAGAAGATTATAATTTTTGCATAATAATAATTTGTCTAATTATGTGGAATAAATTTCAGTTAATGTAATATACCTCCAAGACCATACTTCATTCAGTATCCAAGGGTGAAATTTTATCGTGATTTGTGGTAAGAGACCATATTTTTCTAAATTTTGTTCCACACCCTATTCTTTACTTTTATGTATCATAATATAGTACCTGGTTCACCAAGCAAGCTCAAATGAATACCATGTAGTCCAGGCAAATTGGAATTTAAAAAGGAAATAATTAGAAGACAGCTGAATTTTGGTATATACATCAGCTTCTCTGTCCTTAACAACCACCTGAAAATCTTAATGTGAAAGACTTTGGCTTCCCCCAGAGGGTTTAAAATGGTGCCGCAAAGTGGTTTTTCATGTTTTTATCAATTAATTTTCATTTGAGAGAAAAATTATTCAAACAATTGAAAGAAGACTAAACAATCTATAAAAAAATATTTCACTGTTTTTTGTCAAGAGCACAGTTTTTGCATAAATCACAATTAAAAACTCCTATTTTTCTGCTAATGCCTAATAAAACACAGTAAACACATGCAGTGTATAGTGTAATTTATGTAAACCAAATACAGCATATGAGTTCAGTTTGCTAATAATTGTATTAACAATGTATAGATCATGAACTGAACTCGTATATTATATTTAGTATATATGCGTTACGCTGTATGTGTTGACTGTGTTAATTAGGCATTAACAAAAAAAATAGGTGTTTTCAATAGTAATTTATGCAAAAATTGTGTGCTTGATAAAAAAAATGGTGAAACATTTTTTATAGATTTTTTAGTCTTC
This sequence comes from Ericerus pela, assembly GCA_011428145.1. Classification (NCBI taxonomy): domain Eukaryota; kingdom Metazoa; phylum Arthropoda; class Insecta; order Hemiptera; family Coccidae; genus Ericerus; species Ericerus pela. The sequence continues at coordinate 2,253,854 of WOFM01000631.1, read as the reverse complement.
TTTCAATTTTGTTTGAATAATATTTATCTCAAATGAAAATTAAGTGATAAAAATGGGAAGAATAGCTTTGCACCACCATTTTAATTGAGGGAAAAGCCAAAGTCCTTAATATTGGGATTTTTTGGTGGTTGTTAAGGATGGTGATGACAACATATACCTATACCAAAAATCAGCTTTCCTCCAATTATTTATTTTTTAAGGGATTTGTTTAAGCTAATTTCCTTAGACTAATAGTTGATAACTGCCATATCCTAAAAAAAAAAAAATTATTTTATTTCTGTTCAGTGAATTTTCTTAAACTTGACACCTATCTAGATCACTTTTTCATGCCCAACAACCTCTAAAACCTAATTTTCAACAACATTGTCAGTTTAGTTCTTCAGAATACATCTACATACATACCTACAAACAATCAATTATTGCTTGTATTTTATTATAGATAGATAAATATAAGAAAGATAACTAGATAGATATATAGATGGTAGTAAGAGAATCGTGTAATTTCAAATTTGATTTCTGGAATAACGTCATGTATTAGTATTCAGAGCTATATAAGTACTTTTTTTAGAGCTTATTTTCAGTTTGATTAATATTGATAATAAGGTCTCATAGTTTTCCAGTTTTTAGATTTCAGACCTTATACAATAATACGAAACAAATGTACTTTCCTTTTTTTTTTTTTTTTTTTTTAATGTGGTACACATTTCTATTTTCACTATATGATCATGTATTTGGCGAAAAAAAAACCAGGGTTCTTTAACCAATAGCAATCCAGAAGGTGTCTGTATTGGCCAATGAAAACACAGCTCCTGTTTGGCAGTTTGTTTAAAAACGATTTTGGTGATATAAAATATATCGATATTCATGACATATTAATTTGAGTGTGAAGAAGTGAGGAATATGGTAAGAATCGCTATCGATGTTCATATATCTATATATATTGATATTTGATGAATAGTGGTTATTATTTTTTTTAGCTATCGGTATATGATTTCTCATTCAGAATAACTGTTCTCAAACTCCATTCTCCCGAATTTCATCATCCCATAGGTATAAAATGTATGCCACATTAAATGTTCCAGTCCGCTCAGACCCTGGAGCGCGTTTTTTTTTTTTTTTTTCTTACAATATGGAAATTTGATCCAGGTTCAGTTCCGGGCTCAAAAACACCTTTATCCAAAATCCAGTCTGTACTTCTACTATGATTACTGTTTGTGATGGTGTGGAACAAAGTTTAGAAATGGATTTTTTCCTTCTGGACAGACTATGTAGAAGCAAAACAGAATTTTCTGATTTTTTCGTATTTTATTTTGTTTTTTTATGGTATTGAGTAATACTTTATTTGTTCCATATACCGATATACGGTTCTATATACGGGGTTATGTACCAGTGAAATAAACATAATTTTTAAAGGGCAACCTAAGACAACCTCTGATGATCCCCGAATCGTAGGTTTTTGATCACATCAAATTTTAAAAATTTGCACATTTCCGGCGCCGTTTCATCATGTAGAAAAGCTGAAAATTTGATTCTTATATTAGTACAATTAAGTATGTGAAATGAATTCATCTACCTTAACCAACCATTTTGTTGTAGCTGAGAACTTAATGCTAGAAGTGCTATTTCTGCTTCATATAGATTATGCAGTAAATATGTAATTCTTGCTTTTACTTTGAAAAAAGTCAATTCAAAATTCTCAGTCCGCACTTTATTGTACACGTGCATAGTTCATTTATTCGTTTTCTTTTCAAGAAGCTTTTTCTTTGCTATTTTAACTCCTGAAAAAAATTTTTTTTTTAAATGAATTTAATAGAATATATGAACATTATAACCGTCATAGTGGCTCTTTAAACTCTTACCGATTGCTCCTGTTGATTTAGCTGGGGATGGAATTAGATTTTGGTAGCTTTACTGATCGGATCATATTGACATAGGTACTTGAGGTAGATGGGAACGACGCCTTGGGCGTTGGACCTATGGGAAGCGAAGAATTTGAGCCGAACGCCCAAAACTACGACTTAGATAGCGAAAGCGATGACGATGATATCAACGAGCCTATTATTGGCGAGTCTGGAAGAAAGAGTGCGAAAAATAGTGAATCGTCGAATAATCTGTTCGGCAGTGCCCGAGACGTGGTCATAAACATTGTGAAAAAGGCGGCTGAGGCGTTGGGCAACGTGCCCCATCATAATCAGAGCGACCTCAATGTGATCAAACGTTCCAATGTAAGCGAAAATAATCGGTCTGAAATCATTTCTCAAGTGTGCGTTACTCCAAAGTACGTGATATCGTGTCCACATTGCCAGCGACCATTCTTTCACAGGTATGGTAGAAATCTTCTTTGAATTATGATGTCGATTTAATATTCAATCTCATTCAATTTGTGCGCCATTTCCTCTAACTAAGATATTAGCGAAATTCGATTGTTAGTTCGACCATTTCTTACGTCTGTATCAGTAATTTTTAAGGTATCATCGTTGGAGATGGTCTTTGAAATTAGATCAACCAAATTTTTGAAAACAAAAAATATTTCTGCCGAATGATTATATCATCCTCTATGAATAACATCACCATTACTGATCTCTACGATGCTCGTTCGTCGTACTTTAATCCTCATGTTTTTTATTTCTTCAGAGTGTACCACTTGGCCAGTTGCTGTTTGCAAGAACTAGAACTTGTACTGCGTAACCGGGTTGTCCGTACATCATTGTTACGATCGAATGCTTGCGCCACTTCGACTCGCTGTGATAATGATTACATCATCCGTTTGTTAAAAGGCGAGATGGTGATTGCGCTATGTCACCTACTAGCTATCGAGACCGGTTCCGCTGAAGAAAATACGACGGCCGCCTTACTGAGTGGCGGCGTATTGCATCCGTCGCCGGCGATTACCATTCTCGGTAATGCTAGCGTTCGTGGATTTGCTGATAAGAATTTGGGTGCCGATTGGATGGAAACGGGCCCTTTTTTGGCCGCTGACGTACCTGGTGGTGTAGCCATCCCTAGTCAATTGCCGGTTACTAAATTCGATCAGCTGTCGGGCGCCACTGTTGCTTCGGCTGCGTTTTCACCGACCGACGCACTCGAGTTGACTAAATTGCCGATAAACGAGCGGGCGCAAGTTGATAGCGGTTCCGTGGTCGGTCACATAAAACCGACCAAAACGATGCTTCCAGAGTCGCCGCTGCATGTCCACGTTGACCCGTCAGTGTCTTCGGCCGGCTCCAGTTCCGTTTCCATATCTTCGCCACCACCTGTCGAAAATGGTGATCATCATCGCGCGAAAATCGTTCGTTCCGATAGTAAGTGTACTTGTGCCTATTGTAAAAACTGCTGAACGGTATGGAAAAAATTCCAAACAGCGTAAAGTTTGATGGCATAGATTTTTTGATAAAATTTATGAAACCTTGAATTAAAACTAAAGGTTATTCTGTTTAATTTCGTAATCTAAAACTGAAAAAGTTGATCGTCTTTGTGCAAAAATAACACATCCACAAAAAAAAAGAGCCTTACTTGCATGTATAAAGTATGTGAAAGAAAGAATTTTGGTCTGTGAACGTGAAGTGCGTGATAATTTTATACACTGTTGCGCAGGTATGGGATGCATGAGAGTGTGCAAAATATTTGAACGTAGCATTTTAATATTATTATTAACTTTAATTCATAAAAAAAACTGTCCAAGTTGCCATTTCAATTTTGAAAAAACTTCTCCAATGATTCCTTAGCTTCTAACTGAGCTAGAGAGCTGGGGTTAGTAATCTTGAAAGAGGATAAAATTTGAAAAATTTCGATATAATTATCTAAATATCTTTAGCTGTTTAACAACAAATGAACAAAAAAACCAAAATTAATGGAAAATTTGCTTTTTTTTTGGAATTTAGAAACACCTTTTCTTTCACTCAATGATTCATCGGTCGTTATTTTAACTAGAAAGCTGGAGATAGTATTTTTGGAAAGAGGAGAAAATTTACCTAAATTTACTTTTCATTTAATTTTTTAATCATCCTTAGCTGTTTAAAAATAAATGAATGTAAAAACGCAAAATAATGGTGAGGTTTTTTTTTTTTTGGAAGGGAAGGTTTAGCAATGTATATTTATTATGCATTAGTCACTCAAAGTATGTTGTGCAACAAGTGCTTGTGAGCTATTTTCACTCATCTGATGTTGGCAGCACTTGCCTTCGGCTCGTCTGCAAACTGTTCATAATTAGCCCAAAATATCCCACACTGCACACGTGCCACACAATATACTATTTAACACTTTTAAAAAATTGAAATCACTATCCAAATTTTTCTAATTTTTTCAAAAAAAACCACAAATTTATTCTTTAGAAAAATTGAATACAGATCTGTTGAGACTTCTTAGTGGACCTTGAAAAAAAAGGAACCTATCAATTCAATTTGTATGTATAAATGTTTTTTATTTGTTTTGTTGTCTTACTGGAAGTCTACCTCCTGTTCTTATATCAGACTATAATAATATTACGATTAACACATAATAGTTTCCTCGCCTTAAATCGGCTGTAATATTTTTTTAAAAACGAGCCTTACTGAAAAAAAAGCTTTGAAAAAACATTTTTGATGTTTTTTATGTTATTTATTTATTCAACTTTGCTTGTACAGTTATTAAGGCTAGAAGAAAGAGGAAACTGTTAGATATTTCAACGCGTCGAGAACAAGATGAATATTAAATAAACAGTAGTTTTTGGGTTGGGAAATGTAGCAGCAGTAGCAAGGTACCTATATAATTATATTACTTAGTTTACTAGGTACGCTCGATTATTTGGTTGATGTGTTAGTGTGAGTAAAATGACGTCGCGCATAGGAAACTAAATACATAAAATATTATTCTACTCCACGCTCAATCGGTTGTATGTGTGCTAGTGTGCGTGAAATACGTCACATGTATTAAAAATAAAATCCTGCAATACGCACAATCGAGGCTACCTAGTAAAAGTCTATATTCCTTGAGCAGTTGTATTCGAACCTGTAATGTCCATGTGTAGAGCCGAATCGAGATTGCAATTCACCACAGATCCAAATATTTAATTTTCGAAGACTTTTTTCATCACTTCCCCTCTATTTTTTTCCTTTGCACTTTTCAAAGTTGGTTCCTCCCACCTACCACAAACGAGATAATTTAAAAAAATTTTAAATCACTTTTTTTTATATTAAATTTAAACCAGAAATTAACATGAAAATTTGAAAGAAAGGAACGAAGCAGAAAAAAAATGAATTTGTCATGAAACGTTAGTATTTTCAGCAAGTTTTTTACTGTTTTCTTATTTCCCTCAATCGAAACATAGAGTTGATTAATGATTTCTAACTGGCTGAAGTGAGCGATGACTTCCCGTCGTGAGATTTCAAGTCTCATCCTCCAATTTAGAAACAAAATCACTGGACGTAGCCATAAGTATTTAAATTTTTGAAATTTTGAGCCGACGTGATATTTATTTTGCTAGATTGGATTAACGTTGATCGTGTATGTGGTGCCTTTTCAGATGACGAAACAAGTAATAAAGATACCGGTCCTGTAATCGAGCCCGGACATGGTCCTGAAATATCGGACGATAGTATGGCCATCGATTCGTTAATATCGGAATGGGAAACGAGTGAAGGAGCACATCCGGCACAGTCGTCCGCCGCACCTGTTAAACCAGCTCCTCAAAAGGATTCGGTCTTCGTACGACTAGCTAATCGTATTAAGGTAAAGTTTACAGGAGCTGTTAAGTAGCGCAACATCGTTTCTCAGGCGCTTATATCGTATCTTAATGGCGTGCTTATATGTGTAGACTCTGGAACGTAACATGTCCCTTAGTGGTCAGTATTTGGAGGAGTTAAGCAGGCGATATAAGAAACAGGTTGAGGATATGCAACGTGTTCTCACTGAGGCTGCTGAAGACCGTCAAAAGAGCGTGGTCAGGGAGACAAAACTTTCGCAGGAAGTGGCCAGTCTCGATCGTCACGTAGCCGAATTGACGGCAGCAGTAGACGCATTAGTCGCCGAACGCGAGAGCTGGGGCTACAAGGTAACTATAATTATGCTACTTCTCGCTGGAGTCGTGAAGGCATTGATATGGGCTGTTATTCATTCAGAACTTCGAATATTATGATTTGCCGTTGCTTTGATGCATATTCCGATCATCATTATCTCACTCTATTGTTTGCTGCTCCTTTTTTCTCGTGCATTCTACCTAGACCTCTTTTGACCTTTCGTGTCTCCTTTAATGATTACGACTCTTCGATTATTATCTATTTCATTTCCTTACAGTGATTAACAGTTTATTTTCTTTCGGAACAAAAAATTGAATTGAGGAGTTCATACTTCCATCTCGGCTTAAACAGTTTCTCCGATGCGTTCATGTATCACAGACATTAGTATTTGTTGCTGTCTCTATACCATATTTCTAGAGTTGAGTATATGTAGCACCTAACCCCTTGTCAAATTTTTTTTCGAATGGGTGACCTCAAACTCTTAAATGCTAATTCAAAATTTGATTGAACGAAGGTCTCTGATTGTTCGTCTTGTTACCGTTTTTTAATAATATAAACTTTATTATCTACATTGTTGCAGAAAAAAAGTTGGATAATCTTAAGGAATGTAAAATTCAACAATTTTTTTTCGTTTCCAGATTTTTATTTTTATTTTTGAAGTATGAGTTGATCTGAACTCGAACATATTTTTATTTCAAGTGTGTGAAAGGTGTCCGGGGAATTGATCGTTAAAATTCGATGGTTTATACTTCGCAGTTCTTGATAAAACAAGTAAAAAAATACCTGAGACCTCCATGAAAGAGAGAGTCTGCATTTTGACAGTTTGTGTAATGTTACACACTAAGTTACATAGTAATTTTTTGTAAAAGTAATTTTGAAAACCCAAAAATCAATTCCAAAAATTCAGTGGCAGGTTGTACTCGATAAGACGATTAAATATATTATACAAACATGGGGCGTATATTCATTTTAAAGAAGTTCTGGAAGGTTCGAGTTTCAATAATTTTTTCAAAATAGCAATTAGCATTATAAGCCATAGGTAATGGACATGTTGTATGAACAGTTTTTTTTAATTTATTTTATCAAGTAGAACTACTCAAAATTGACAGTCGATTTCCAGGATACCATGTAGGTTAGTTTTTGGTGGTGTAATTTTTTTTCAAACAAATAAATTTATTTTATCAGTTCTCTGGTATCCTTTGAATGGGTTTCAAACGTAGATGCGCTGAATCGTCTTATGTGTTTGGCAGAGCTTTTTCTTAAACCTCTTGGTTAAAAAAATTGCATCTTAATTACCGACTGCGTCAGAAAGAAGTATTGTGTTTGACCCATTTTCTGGCAATCAAATGAAATTTTGTGCCACTGTGCAGTATTCAGTATTCATCTTAAAAATATGAATGATGGTTCAAAAAATTGGTATTTTTATAGTGAGTAACACTGGCCAAAGAAATCCGAAAAATTCCCCATTAAATGACCTAAAAATTAGATTTAAAATTTGGAAAATACTTTCATCAAAAAATTAAATGACCAATCACAAACCCGGATTCCGAATAAAACGGAATAGCGTATCCTGATTGGATCACCCAAAACTGTTTAGGATACGGTATTCCTTGTGTTTCAGATAACACCATTCTCTCAGTATTATATTACCCTTCCTTAGTTTTGCACATATAAACATTCAACCAGGAAAATTTTGAGTTTTGACATTTTACTGTATGATACATCACCAAATATGTTTTTTGAGGTGCTGAGTCCGAATTTTTTGTTCATTTATCCATTTGACCCATTCTTCATCCACCAATGTGCCCCAGAAGGGGGTTAATGTTGAGTTTTCACATTTTAATGTATAATACATCACTTAATATATTTTTTGAGATGCTGAGTCCGAATTTGGTGTTTATTATTCTATTTGACTTATTCCTCAAACTTCAGTGGCCCCCAAAAGGGGGTCAGTTTTGGGTTTTCACATTTTTTTGTGTGATACATCACCAAATATGTTTTTTGAGATGCTGAGTCCGAATTTGGTGTTCATTTCTCCATTTGACCCATTCTTCATCCACCATGTGCCCCAAAAGGGGGTTAATGTTGAGTTTTCCTATTTTAATGTATGATACATCACCAAATATGTTTTTTGAGGTGCTGAGTCCGAACTTTGTGTTCACTTTTGCATTGAACTCATACTTCAACTGCCAGTGGCCCCTAAAAGAAAATCAGTTTTGAGTTTCCACATTTTATTGTGTGAAACATCATAGCATTTGTTCTTTGATATTCCTTTTTGTTAAATTATTATTATTATTACTATGAATATAGTCCAATGTAGTAGCTTTAACAGTATTTAAAATCAATTCTAAACTCTGAATTTGTTTTCCTTTCCTCTGCTTGGAATTTGGTTGTTGACCAAGAAATAAATTTGAATTACCGTAATTGAGAAAAAAACAATAGGCTGAAAATCAAATTCAGTTTTGTCCAAATATTACAATATTCACAATTATCTATCACTTCTAGAGTAAATTCTTCTTATTGTGAAAAACTGTTAGAGACTTTCAGTTTGCACTTCATAAAAAATTATTCAAATAATTTAATTTTTGAAAAAAAATGAAACTAACTGCATGTAGGGACATAAAACATAATAGAACTAAAATGTTGAGAACAAGTTTTTCAGGTTTTATATTGGTAATTTTTTTACAAAGTGGAATTACAACTAATGCAGTCGCTGGCAGAAATACCTTTTGATATTAACATGAAAATAAATACTGTTTGGTTCTCACTAATTAAATTGCGCAATAAATGATATTTAAATGAATGTTGATTTCAGAAGTACTTATCATTAAGCCTAATATGAAATTGAAATCAAATGGAAAATGGAGAGTTTTCAACAGCACATCTAAGGAATTTTAACATTCTTAACAAATAAAACCCCCTAATGTTTTGAATAGATGTAATAATGCTATGTATTTTAAAATTATCAAATTCATGTAAAATTTACAAAAAATTGCATCAGGGAAATATTTAATATGAAGAGAGCTACATTACTTCATTCAAAAATTGTTAATTATATATTTATAAAATGTGACCTGGAAGGCAATTCTGGCAGCAACTGTGTTAGTTGTAATTCTATTTTGTAAAACAATTACTATTATAAAACCTGGAAAACTTGTTTTCAGTATTTTAGTTCTATTATGTTTTATGTCCCTACACGCAGTCGGTTTCATTTTTTTTTTAAATTGAATTTTTTTGAAGTTTTGATTAATGTTTACCCATCTTTTAATTCCCCCAGTAGTCAGTTTATAGTATGGATAGGATACCTGATTGTTTTTTTTAATTGATAAATTTATCAAAGAAAAGGAAGTTATTGTTGTTTGATAAAAAATATTCTAAATTCTGTTTTGCTTGCTTTCTATTCCCATGCCATTTTTTAAATTAATTTTTTGTTTTTACACACGAAATCGACACCCTTACCAATGTTTGCAACTTCTAAATTTCAAAACTGTCCTCATTTGTACTGTATTGTTTTCGTTTTATAATTGACAATCTGAAAAATTATTCTTCATAGGCTTAGAACACACATATTGTTTACCACATGAACCGGTCTACCTACATGACACTAAGAAAGCTTCATAAGATTGATTCGAGGACCTCACCCACTCGAAACTAGTTCCCCCAAAATGATGTACTGTCGATATATTTCCGAATTCGTTTTCGTATAAAGTATACTTTGTTTTAGCGGTTGTTCACAATAGTCATAGATATTGTGGACGTATGTTGATGTTCCATAATTACATAGGCGCAACAATTACACACTCCTTCCAACACTTCCCGTATGTTTTTTGCATTACAGGCGTTGATGGTCGGCGAACATAGTTTAATTCTATTTTTAGAAGTGGCCATTTTCATTTTCATCGTGTGCGTGTGTCGTGGCATTCCAAGCGTAGAGATCTCGAAGCGTAAATTCAGTTTGGATTGGAGTCGAATTAAACAGAAAGTCGATGACGACAAGAACGCCCCTCAAGTCGTGCTCAAACGTCGTCAGTCGTTTGATGATTTGACCTCCTACGTGAAGCCCTGTGCCAAACGACGTCCTAGTGAAGAAGCTTTAAAAATGGATGGTAAGTAATGTCGAACAGAGTAAAAAGTTTAATTTTAAATCATCACGAGTCACGTTTTAGCTAGGAAAATAGTGTTTTTATTCTACTTTAAGTTGCTTACAAGTTCTGAGGTAAACAGGAAAATGCCAACAAAGGTGCTAAAAAAAAAGGGAAAATAATCAAAAATGGAATGAATGAAATAGCTTTTTCGTATTTTTCAAAAATTGTCATTGGTATTCAATATTGAATGAAACATTTCAATATTTTCAGTTTTTGAAACCAAATTACGTGTAGCTAGGTAATTTGACCTGGAAGAAAGCATTATTTTCATTTCTTTTCATCTTATTTGACTGAGAATATTTGCACTTACGGTATTTGTCAGCTTAAATTCGATTATTCAAAAACACATTTTCTTCTTTTTCATTTATCTGATGTTAAAATTTCTTCGAAAGTTTGTTATCAATTAAAAAAAAAAAGTGTTGAAGCTTGAGACAGTTTTGCTTTATCTGTATATAAAGTTTGTTTTTCATCAGTTTGAATTATTTGTTCATAAAATTCACCTATAATAGTATAACTGAAGGGTGCGAAATTATAGTCTGACTCATTTTAATTTTGGATATCTTGCTTATCACTAAAGATAGGGTAGTCCAGATTACCTAAGTGCTCAGCGATGTATCTTAAAGTTTGTGAAAGTGCAATAAAACAACGGGGAGAAAAAATGTTTGAATTAACGATGATACTATAACTGCATGGTGCGACTTTCAATTTTGACGCATTTTAAATGTAATAAATATCTCTCTCATCCCGGAAGCTGGAGTAGTGCAGATTGGCTGAGCGCACAACAAGGCATCGGTTTTATTTTCGGTTGATAATTGTCGCAGTGTGTGCTATAAAACGCAGAATTATGAGCTGCCTTGTTTTGTGAGTTATGAGTTCGAAATATTAAAGCTCAAGTAGCCATTAGTTGTTACACTTTGTCATTTTGCTAATTTTGTTCCCTCAAGTTCGATAATCAAAATATTCCCTCCATTATAGGATGAGAACTTTTCTTAGGTAATTAGAGCAATAAAAAACTGCGAGTTTTTAGCTAGTGTGACAGTAGTACGAAACATTGGTTGTATTCGAGAAATTCTCGTATAAAACCCTACAAGTTTAAAACATACCTTTATTGATTATTGTGCAAAAGTATAATTAAATGAATTTTTGATATTGCATTGATGCAAACTAATGCAGGTATCAATATCAAAATAAATGCTTATCAGAAAAATTAAAATAAACTGAAGACAAAAAAAAAAACGATTTCAAAGAAAATTGTGCAACAGTGTGTTTCAACAAATTTTTTGGGTTTCAAAGATTATCGTAACTTTTTTTTTTGTAAATAAAACGTCATAGACCTGGTAATATTACTACACTACCCTGCATCACGATCACTCAGCTGATAGTTGAACTGTCTGAATGTGTCAGTTTTTATGTCACACCCTGTGTAATTCAAATAAGTGAGTAGATCGCTTCAAATAATTCAGAGTACACCCAGTCTTACTGTTTTCCACTTTGATGCAAGTCAGCCTTTTGCAAGATGAAAGAAATGTGTTACTAATTTTGTTGATTATATGAATTTCTCTGTTATTGACTGTTGTCCGTCGCATGTGTCACCCTCTCGTCGGATTCCCTACTAATCCATTGTTCTACTTTCGCAGGGGCCACTCATCAAGATTTGCTGATTTACGAAACGCATCGCAGCTCGAAAACAGGCCGCAAGCGTCGTAAACGAAAGGAGTTGCTGCTAAAGTCAAACGCAAACGCTATTAATTTAGAAATTGGCTGTGATATGATGCTGAAACGGCAAACAAACGCAAATCCCACGAATGCTCCACTTTCGCGTAGCGCATCTACTTCAGAAATTGATGACCATTGTTGGTCGCGGATCGATTACAATGGCGGTAGCGGCGGCAACGGTTCTGGTGTTGGAGGTCGTCGTATTCTAGCCAATAGCATCAATGGCGGTAATTTCAAGGAGAATGTCAGTGGTGTCGACGAAAATGAGTGGCCTTCGTACGTACAAACAGCTACGTCCGCTAGAACAAAACGCTTGTCGAATAAATTTAATGGTAAAACGATTTTATCCCCCGTCTACGACGTCTCGTCCGATCAGGACTCGTCCGTACCGTCGACTCCTGTCAAAGAAAAAAAAGTTAACAGTTTGAAAAAAATAGTGAAAAAATTTTTTTAAAGTATTCGTCCCGTTCGTACTTTCATACTTACGTGCGTCGATCTTATTGTATCCTAGTGATAAAAAAAATCGTATTTATTTTTTCTTCACCGTGTTCTTTTTGTTCGTTGGGTGGTTGTTTTTTTTTTTTTTCTTGAGCGTTTATTTAATTTTGTTTCCTTAAAATAATTTGTAATTGAATTACACGCGTATTTTGATCGGTCGAAATTTTGTTTTAAGAAAATCGATTTTTTTTTTTGTGTTTTCAACTGTGACCAAGTACGAGAATCAAAGATGCTCATTGGTTTGGGGTAAGAATACATTTATTTATTCCAAGTATTGAAAAACAAAATCATAAAACTAGTGAGTGAATATACAAGTTGAGAAGTTGTGAGAGACCGATGTAACACATTCACAACAGAAAAACATAAAGAGAATTCTAATAGTTTACCTTCTAAATTTTCTGCGCTGATGAGTAAATGTAAGACTTCTGTAGCAAAGTGAAAAAATATTTCTGAACTGGAACCTAAGTTCAAGTTAAAGTGAAAATTTCTGTAAGTTGTGGTCTTTAGTCATTATTATTTAAAATGGATATCTATGCTTTTGAATTGACGTGAAAAACCAATAGAAATCGAAAAAAAGATTCGAAACGAAAATTTACTCATTAATTAATTCACGATTACAGTATGTAATATCCAAAATTCAGATGAATTCAGTCAGTGGCGGGTCGTTTATAAGAACTCATGAGTACATGCACATTGACTCCCTTGCCAATAATTTGAGTTTATTTATGAATTTAAGCAAAAACATTTCTGAAAAAACATATTCTACGATTTTACCTATACTTCTTCAAAAGTGTGTTCAAGAAAAATTTGGAATGATACGTTGTAGGATAGATTTTTTAGGGCATTGAATTTAAATTTCGGGTCAAATTTCGGATTGAATCAATTTGTTTATCCATTTGAGACCAGAAAAATAGTGTCAAGAAAATGTTTTTAGATATTGTTGAGTGAACATAGTTTATTAAATATAGGCTTAATAAAATATAACTATTATAAATTTGAAAGTGAGTTGTCTGAAATTACTAATTATTTTTTCTTGAAATTGAATGGATAATATACGTCAACTATCAAAATTTTTCGTTGTTTCCACCTTTGAGTATATATGTAATGGAGGGCTGATTCTTCTAGTTCTGTTCTTCAACGATAAAGTGTTTCGGGGAACAAAATCGCTATAAAATGTATATCTATACATATATTTGTATAAGATCTAATGACACGGGAAACAGAAATTTCATTCCCCAAAAATGCTGTCTGTGTCTAATAGTAACTACCTATAGAAATGTTAGACAAATCAGCCCTTAATAACATATATATGCTCAAAGGTTTCTACCAAATAATAAATTGAACAATGTTATTACATTTATGCTAAAAAAAAGTCCAAGGTTGGCCCAAGCCTTTGAATATAAATGTAATGGAGGGCTGATTCCTATAAAATTTATATACATAGTTACCATCAGACATAAATAGCGTTTTCACAGAATGAAATTACTCCGTTTTGCACATTACTATGTCTATATATATATATACAGGCAATTTTGTTTCAAAATGTACTGTATCCCATTGATTTGTCTGCTTTCTGTGTTATTTTGTGTGGAAAAGTACTAAAGATGGGTGAGAAGATTTTTTATTGAATAATGTTACAAATAAAAGGTTGATTATTGTAGATTGATAATGTTTTTTTTTTCTTATCTACCTACTTGTTGCATTTGCCATTTGGAGAGAAATGAGAATGTTTATTCGTAATTATTTTGTATATGAATAGTTTTTTTTTATCATTTTCTAATGAGAATTTGACAATGGCTGAAGAGGATGATGGAGAATATAGTCTCATTGCAGAGGTTACTAATAAGACTAGGAAAAGAAGATTATATCGAGAGCAGTGAAAACATTTCATAGAAAAGAAGAAATATAAACAAAATAAAGGTTGCTCTCATATGGTTAAAGATGATCACTACTGTAAAGTTAGATCAATTGACATTGGTGTGGCATATGATTTTCACAAATGATTTTAGAAAATTGAAAACTCAATTCAAGAATGTGATTTCATCCAGAAATCTATAACCCTGAAAACTGTATCAAGGGAAAGGGTACAGTCTTTTGAACAGAAGCGATAAAAACAGGGTTATACAATTGATTATTTTATACAGACTCCAGAGGATCAAATCAGAGTATGTTAAGAAGGATTTCTTTCTATTTTGTCAATTGGTCATTGTAAAGTTGAAAATGCTGCAAAAACATTCTTCACTGATTCAGATGATGCTAAAGACAAGAGAGGTGGGAAGATTTCACAATCATCTGAGTAGAAAGATTATATTGTCAATCATATACAATCTTTCAAAGTTCGTGAACAACATTATGGTCGTAATAGCACTGTTGGTCGCATGTATATTTATTCCAAATTTCGTAGCTATTGGTCCAAAATAAGGCATTTTATAACCAAAATAAAAACAAAAATAGAAGTACGGGAAATACCATCTGGCCTATCTCCACCAAAATTAATAGGTCAAATTCTTGGCTTAGTACTAATGCTCGTTCTATATTTTTTGATATTGGACAAAAACTTCAGGGATATATATATGATGGAGATGACGTAATAGTGATTTTGGTGTCGCACCTATGGATAACACTGCCAAGGCCAAATGTTTTGCTTTTTGAAAATCTGATTGGAGGATAAAATTGCCACAAGCAGGTTTGTTTGTAAACATTGGCGTACAAATTACCCAATTCTAGAGAATTTGATTATTCTATATCGATTTATGTGGGGTAATTTGTACGTCAGTGTACACGTACTCGGTGTAGATGTTAACGACAATCTATCCCTTGTAAAATAGCAGCATATCGTCTCTATTTTCTATCATATATATATCCTCGAAAGAAAAAATTACGACTTGAATCGTGATAGCAAGGTAATGACATGTAATATATATATATATATATATATATATATACATGTTAATGAATTTGAGTTTTTGATGTTAAAATTTTTCTTGGGTTATGAAACAAAAAACGTATTTAACCTCACCCTCAGATCGTTTCACGAGATCAAGGTTAATAAGAAAATTTTCATGGAAACCCGCTTGAAAACGTGGATTTAATTCGTGCGTTTAATAGAGGTCAAGGTGATGCGACGGATACGAGGAACGGAAGAATTTTCGCAGAAAACTCGTATTTTTTCGAAAGAAGGGAGCGAAGGGGAAATGGCGCCGACGAATAATTGGCGGTTATTTTGGAGTAAAGGGCGTAACGATGGTGACCGACATGAACGCCAAGCGGGAAGCCGTGGACTTGTAGCAGAGCAATAGTTCATAATTTTGTACTTCTTAGTTGTACGACATACGTAGTTTGGTGTTTTGCATCCGTTGACGTAGTGATACGGTCAGGCTAATCCGTTTGACATCTGATAGTTATCGTAACACCATGTCATTGCATGTTACTGATGGAGCGTTTCATTGAATGAATGCAGAAACTGTAGGTAACGAACTAAGGAATCTTCTTGCGCCTAATTTCAAAGTTTTAATAGGGTACCGGACATGATTTTCAGTAAATATATTTTCAAATTCTTAAAAAAAAAAAAAAATCAGTGAAAACCACATTAAAATTGGTTGGATAGAATGGGAGAAAATGAATGGTAAATTTGAGTTGTCAAAAAATGTGATATTTTTTGAGCAGTGAATGTGATGTCATAGAATTGACACATCAGCAAACTTTTCACCTCTTTCACACGTTTCTCATTCATTCATTCCTCACTCTTCTGTGTTTGTGCATTTGTTTAGTTAAGCTCATCAATTTAGAAAGTTCATGGTGACTGTGAGGAAGGGGAAGGATGCATGTGCACTCGCACACCTCACCTCCCTTGTTTATAGACAAATTCAAAACATTGAAAAACAATAAAAACTAAGAAAATCAAAAACCAATTATTCCTTCTTTGTTTTTATATTAGAGCACAGCCTTGGAAAAAATTTTTGGTGGCGCCTGAGGAGTTATTTACTTTGAGGGCTGAGTTCATATTTGCAACCCATTTTTAGATTTAACCCTTCATTTAGCCCCCTGTAGCCCAAGAAATAGAATTAAGATAATATTCTTGGATGTTATTGAGTGATACATCAATAATATTGTTTTTTGAGGCTCTGAGTTTACATTTATAATCCATTTTTAGATTGAACCCCTCCTTGGCCCAATGTGACCCCAAATAGGGGGTTAAGATAATATTCTTTGATATAATTGAGTGATATATCAATAATATTTTTTGAGGTGCCGAGTTTAGATTTGTAATCCATTTTTTGATCAAACCCCTTATTGAGCCCCCTGTCACCCCAAATAGGTGGTTGAGATACTACGCTTAGATATTATTAAGTGATACATAATTAATAATATTTTTTGAGGTGCTGAGTTTAGATTTGCAATCTATTTTTGAATCGAACACCTCATTGATCCCCCTGTGACCCTAAACAGGGGATTCAAATAAAATTCTTAAATATTATTGGGTGATACACCATAAATAATGTTTTTTGAGGCATTGAGATTATATTTACAATCCATTTTTAGATTGAACCAATTTTTTTCTTCCAGTGACCCTAAAAAAGGGATTGCAATTATATCTTCACTTATTATTGAGTGATTTATTAGGTATTGGATGCCCATGTTTTTTGAGACTAACAAAAAGCAACAAAATTCAGTAAAACCACTTGCCAGCTTACTTGTAAGAAAAATAAGATTTTTATATTTGTACTCGGAAACTTGTAAAACATTATAAACAATATATCACACAATAAAATGTGAAAAGTCAAAATTAGCTAGTTATATCTGAACCACTTTAGATCACATTAAAAGGAGTTGAATGAAGAAATACATGTCAAAATAAAACTTAGAGTCTACAAAAATTACCAACGATGTATCACACAGTATAATAGGGAAATTTAAAATTAGCCCTTTTCAGAGCTCCTGTGGGATCACATAATGGATAAAATTAAGAAATTACGTCAAATTCAAAATCAGCAGCTAAAAAACTATTACCAATGATGTATTACTCTACAAAATATGAAAAGTCAAAATTTCCCCTGATTTTGAGCCTTGAGCGTCAAAAATGAGTCAAATGAATAAAATAATGTCAAATTTGAACTTGGTTCCTCAAAATATGTAAAAAAACAAAAATGGGTCCTTTTTTGAGTCCCTTTGGGTCAAAATATTGATCAAATTAAAAAACTTAAGGTCCAATTTGAACTCAGTACCTCAAAAAATATTTTTTTAAGACATAAACAAACAATATTATGCCACCTTTGTGTTCATTTGGATAATTTCAGTGTATATATCTTGAAAGTTCCAAGAAAATGAATTTTTGGCCCATATCTGCTGCCCCTTTCTTATTTTTGGGATTTAAAAAAAAAAAATTAGATGTGATACTCAAGCACCCTCATACCAATTTTCAGGGAAGTACAAAAAATAAATACATATAGAAACTCAAACTTATTGAATCTTATTTACTTAGGTGATAATTTAGACTTTGAACTTTCTGTGCCAAAAGTTTTCTTGGCTCCTGAAAGGAAATGTGCGTCCACCCTTGCTTCAAAGTCATTTTTTTAAATTAATTTTGTTCAGTAAATTTTCACCAAAAACCTACTTAAAAATGAAGTATTAATGAGATGTATTGAAACCAGCAACCTCCGATAATGCAAAATACAAAAAGTCAATTCTGTGACATCACAACAGGGTGCTCATCGAGGTATCGTTTTTGGTGCAGCTCAATTTTAACATCTTATATCTTCCTTTCTATTTAATATTTTTCAAAAAAAATTTCAGAACCTTCATTCACAGGCTTTAGACTATTTCTCCCATTAATTTCAAGTAATTCTGAGAGTCATGTCTGGTAGTACCCTATTGTGCCCTCTGCTATTCTGTGATTTTATATTTTTAATTTTTTATAACTCTTCATCCTCTGTCATTCATATTTCAAACAAATCACACTAGGTGTAGGTGTATGTGGCTACATATAGATACCTGGGTCAGTCATCACTCATCCGACAGAATCAAAAGGGTGTTGTTATTTTTACCAGCTTGGGTGAGGTGTTTGTTTTCAAATGTTTCAGTGAATCATGCAAAGTAGTATAGAAATACAAGTCGCAGTTATCAGATTTTTTTATCATTAGTGTTAATGGCAACTGGAGAGTGGGAATTTTTCACTTTTCTATTTACATTTACCAAAAAATAAAACAATATTAGCTTGTAGTGTCCAAAAAAACTTTGTCATATTTAAAATAGCCCAAGTATCTGTCCAACTTGTAGCTTAGTTGATGTGTGTGACAGGTCTGAAGTTAATTGAGTAGATAAGAAGATACCTTTTCAGAATTCATTGACTTACTTTTAGTATTTAATGAACAGATTGAAAATGAAATGCCGGCTTCTTCAGCTTTTGTGAAAATTTTTCAAAACTTTCTTCACTTTCAATAATACATTCAATATTTTTATCATCTTCATCAAAACTGATACAATTTTTCTTCAAGTGAAGAATGAAATCTTTGTATGAAAACATTGTGAATATTATAAAGTATTAATATTAAAAAAGAAATGAAAAGCCAACTTTTTATTTTCTAATTTCAGCTTTGCTAAATTTTCATATATTTTTCCTCACTATAATGATAAGATCAAAAAATAAAGAAACACCCAGGGAGTCCGAGCATTCTCGTTCATATTCAGTACAGATCCGAGCAACTCCTCAGCCAAGCTGGTAGAAATACGAACACCCGAATCGAAAATGTTTTTATTTTGATTCTGACTGAAGAATGAACTAACTCGGATGATGGATGAAGGTTCCTACCTAATCGCAGTCATTGGTAATCGCAGTCATTGGCTCAAACAATAAAATTTTATGACAAATTAGAACCATAGCATAGAGAATACTTCATGAAGTTTTTTTTTTTTTTTTTCGTCATTTAATTTCGTTATATACGTTAATACCTCATGAACATTGAACACCGAGGTTATTCTGAATCCACCAGGCACTGTCACGTCATAAAATTACGTGTTCGCGGACTATGATCATGTGATATACGCGTACGTTTTTGTTGTTTTATTTTTCGCATTAAAAATTTGTTATTTTTTTACTTATTTTTATTAAAATTTGATGATAATTTGTTTTGTGTTAAAAATAACCACGGCTGCGCGCAACACGTTCGTTCATTATTCGTATGGAAAACGAAACGTAAACAAAACGTCGTCTCGAATTTTGTGTTCTGTACCCGTAGTCAAGTCGTGCTCACTGCTCGCTAAAGTGTTTTGTTCGTGTTCTCTCGTGTTCGTATTCGTGTTGGTAAGCAGACATAGTCTTGTCACCTCTTCGTTGTTGTGAGGCTGTCGTTACTTGTTTGTCTACTTGTACTTTTTACAACCCACAACTAATACGTTAAATAATCGTCGCGTTACCTACCTTTTATCGTTATCTCACCAAACTGCACTGACCTTACCATCGTCATTTTCGTAAGTAAATACTTATGTACCGTATACAGCCTATATACTTTTAACCTGGACACCTGCTTTATAGGGTTTTTTCTTTTGGTGTAATTATTAATTATTCAAATTGTAGGTATATGCATGTTCCATTCTGTCTTCTGTCGTATTCTTCGTATGGCATTTTCTCGCGTATTAATACATTTTTTTATGTTCTATTTTTCCCGCCTCACTTTCGATGCATTACATTATTTTACTATTGTAATATTGGTAATAAGCATACAGGGTGTCTCGTCAAGTTCTAAAAATGTTATCAAACATGTATTTAACTCGCGAACTGGTCGAAATTTACAAGAAATTTGGGCACGTGCAGCAATATGATAAGTACATAATATATGTTCGATATGAAAAATAGTGCGGAACTTATAGCAGTGTTTTTAAAAACACTACGGTATTACCTATTCGATTTCGAAAAGTACGGCCAACGGCCGTAGTTCCCGAAAGAAGCTGTTCGATTTTTCGGTATAGTGCTCGGAAGAAAAACTTTGTCTTATGAAGTGCCGAATTACCTCACTCGATACGGTGAGTAGAGATTCTGATAGAAAGTTTTTTTTCCGTGCTATCAGAAATGACCGCATTTGTTTCCCATACCCCCTTTATTAAATAAATTATTTTAATAGTTCAACGTTACCGACTTGAAATATCAGTTTCCTTTGAGTAGAATTGCAAACTAACTTTAAAGTCGGTAAAGCCCTTTTTCGACAAATCGAACACAGCTTTTGTGCCGCTCATTATTACTGATCTTGGTGCTGCATCTACAAATTGAGGCTTTGAAGTGATAATTAAAATTTATTTTAGCCTTTAGGTTTGGGTTTCTAGTTCGGTTCTTTCTCTTTCCTCAAAATATCGATTCACTTCTACTTTAGTTTGGTAGTTGATTTTTTTTTTAAATATGATCAATTCGGTTTCGTTCCGGTTTTGGTTTCATTGAAATTCATTTTATTATATTTTCCGATTTTCGTTTCAGATTTAGATTCAATTTTAGCTCAGTCTGCTCTTGATGTCGTTTTGAAAGATTAATATCACCCATCTGAACTCTCGTGCCATCCTAATTTTTTGTTCTCCACCTCCGTAATTCCCTACCGCCTTTTGGGTCTCCACCACCTCGACCTCCCGATTGCGACTATTTACACGCATGTTGACTGAATTTAGAAGCCCGGAACCCGTTGCTCAATCCAGGAGATTTGAGCCCCTTTGGGTCATAGAAAATTTGAATTATCAAGTACATGGAGTGCTGTGAGAGGCATTTATCGATTGGCGAGGCTCCAAAAACTGGTGAATGGAAGCCTCTCGCAGCGAGGTGCAAAGGCGCCGAATCCAGGACCGAGTGAGTTAGGATGGCTTGGGATAGAGTAACTCCAGTGTGGCGTAAGTTGCCGAGTACTGGAGGCCATTTTGTGTCAAACCTTTATGACAGTTTTCACGGAATTATGGAAAACATTTTAAACGTACAAAAAAAAATGGAAGTATTCATTCATCAGAAATGGAATCTGTATAAATCTTTTTAAGATAAGCTTCCGTTTTGGTTCGTATCTTTATCCAAAATAAAAATTCAGTTCCAATTCGGTTCGTAGTAAATTGAGTTTGTTGTTTTGTTTTGGTTCTTATCCACTTTAAAGTTCCTAAAAGTTCCTTTTCAGTAGTTCCAAAAAAATAAAAAAGTTGCGATTCAGATTCTAAAATGTTGGCCGAATAGACGTTAAAATTTTCTCTATTATTTAAACTAAATTTTTGTGAGGAATTATCTGACTACCATAATAACCAGAACGTGTACACAAATAAATCTATCGATTGGACTGGCACAAGTTTCTTCAAAACCTATTTTGTCTTCGTACATATTTTTAGCCCTGAAATTTATTGAGACAAAGCTCCGAGTTTCTGGCCGTCCGATTTGGTTGATTGAAGTGTCGAAATTCGATGTTGAAAAATCGATGAATAAATGAATAGTAATTATTATTCATTTATTAATTGATCAAAAAAATTACGAAAATATCGTACCTAGTTTTCAGAGTGTTTCGGGAAGTAATTGTGCTGATTGACTTGAAATTTATGATGGTTGCATATTGCTGCGTTTCAAACGTACGTTCGCACGTATCGCATTCTGCTGATATTTACTGTGACCATTTCCTCCGTCCCTCCAGCACAACAATCCTAGCCTTAACAAAAGGGGCAAAGAATTTACAAAGGTATAGTTAAGTGTATTTGAAAATACGAAAATCGAACACCGACTGTTTTTCGAATCCTTCAATGCACCAACGAAAAACTGCGAGGGAAAAAATATTGACTGAGTATTTGAATAAATTATGAGGTATTTTTCTTGTGGCTTTTTTGTCGATTTGCTATAGAAAAAAATCAGGGATTGAGAAACGCTACTTTTTTTCGTTTCAGTTCCATTAGTTGAGTTTCTGAAATTTAGCATATAAGTTGGTTACTGCGGACTGCGTATGGAAGAGGCTATATGTTTGGTATGTATATTTCTGGAACTAACGGAAATTTTATTGAAAGTTGGCTCAAAATGTTCCTAACCATTCGGAGAATGTCCCGGGCTATTCATATTTGTAAATGGAAAAATTAGAAGGGTGTAATATTGAAGAAAATGAAAATTTAAAAATTGAAAAAATTATTGTCATAAAATTGGACATATCCACCAATAAGAACTACTCATTTAGATTAAGCAGTCTTTTTTTAATGTGATAATATTTTTATTTTCACTACAGCAAAATACGGGGTTCGTTTTTACATTCGATGTCGTTTTTTCTTGTTAAATTTTTCACCGATTATCGATAATATATCGATAGAAACTACATAGCTTTCTTATTATAGAGGATGAGGACCGGTGAAGACACAAGAAAAAAAGATTTACATGAAGTTATATCCAAAAAGCGAGTGTATTTTATGAAAGTTACATAATTTAAGTATGAGTATAGTTTGAGTAAGATAAGCGAATATGTACGGAGATGAACGAGTGAGCGACGGAGATGGTAATATAGTGTAGCCGCGAACAGAGATATAGAATATGTATAAAGATAATCGTGTGTTCGCAGAAGTGAGAGGGGAGAAGGATTGGTGGTCTCAACATTTATGACACATCGAAATATTGATATTTCATTCTACATTGATAAAACAGTTATGAGGAAATCCATGTATTTGTTAACACAGTATGATAGTTGATGGTAAAACATTGATATTGAAGATGAAAATGTTATCACATTAAATGTAACAGTCTGTGGTAGTCACTGATACTGGGGCCTTTTTTTTTCTTCAGATAAAATTTATTTTTTGTTTCCGTTTCTATCATTTTGGTTTGCGTTTCCAATTAAAAAAAATTTTCCTGTGTTAATATGTTTGAAATTTTTTAAATTCTATTCCTATATTTTTTAAATATTTTCCCTGAAAAGTCTTATATTTTTGATATTTTTCCAGAAACATCGACACTTTTTTGATATTTTCCTATAATCGCTAGTTCAACAAATATTGCATTCAGTGCAATAGCGGTACGTGTGGAAAAGCACCGATCCTGAGTCGTATATCGCTAATATATAAATCACTCAAATTCTTCTGTACAGAATATATATGTATACACATATGATTATATACATATCCTCTATTTGCTCATTTTGGAATTTTTTGGTAGCCTGTGGAGCCTCCTTTGTTTGACCTATGGCAATGAAACTTGGGGTAGTATTAGAGGCTTTCATGGGCTACACATTCATGTTAAAATTTTTGAAATTCATTAAGTAGTTTCGGAAGGAGGGGTTCTCAAAGTTTTACAAACCCACCATCATCACGATAACTCACGTAAATTAAAAGATTTTGGGTTAAAATTTTTATGGTAGTTGGAAACTATTCTGGACTGGTTTGGTATTGAATTTGAGCGAAATCAGTCCTCTGATTTTTGAATGGCAGCCATTACGAAATTTAACACTTTTAGAAAATACACACATACAGCGGTTGATGCTATTCAAATGAGAAATTGAAACGATTTATCATTCGATGTACAGTTATGTTTCCATCATTAGTCTTGAAAGTAATTGATTAATTGTTTCCAATTCAGAATTTTTGGTATTACCATTTATTTTTTTGGTTTCCGGCTCAAAGCAATGTGGTTACATTTTCCAAAAATTCGATTTTCGTTCCGGTTTTTCACTCCCTGAAAAAAATAGTCTAGACAAATATAAATGTTTTAACTCGATGCTAGCTGCACAAAAATAATGTGGTTTTTTTTTTTTTTTTACACGTTTAAGTGAAGCATGTAGCTTCTTTAAAAAATGAGGAATTTCGTGAACAACTGTCTGTCAACGTGAAAACAAATTTAAAATGGAATATGGGTCGAATATCGAACGACCTCCTCAACTTTTTATGTAAGAAAAATAAATTTTTTTATTTTTCCTTTAGGTTTTTACCAGTAGTTTGATTACGTTTAGCTGTGCATTGGGAATTAGCCAGCGATTCTTTTCATTTCATATTAGACTTGCTCACATTTTTATTGGTTCCGTGTTTATTTGAGCTCCACCGCGTGTTATATTTCTCTGGGCTATATGTATAGTTTTTACGGACGAAAATATCTGGCCGTGACCCAAAATCGAGTTGGCTGAACGGGTGGGAAAAAGAAGGTGAGAAAGCAGTAATACCACCCAGTGTACCCTTGAACTCGGAAAAGTTTATTTTGGAGAAATGTTTTCTCCCTTCTTAAACATATGTTCGTCCCAGTGAACCGATTAATTCAAGCCCCTTAATCTCTGAACAATTTTTTCAACCTCCTCGCTTGATTTAAAAACAAAATATATCAACAATATTTGAGCGTTTTGCCATTGTATGCTTGATGTGCACATTTTTAACAAAATTCTATAAAATTAAGAAATCAGTGATCAGTTCCCCGCTTTTATTGGAATTTGCCCTTTATTTACGAGCATAGCCTCTATTCTGGAATTCTTCCGATAAGGTCCCGTCATTCATCTTTCGGTTTAATAAATATTTGAATGACACTACAACTTCGATTTTTTTTTTTTTTTGCCTTCATTTCACTGAGCCAAACAGCGACGTTGGTGCTATTTTTGGATATTTTTTTTATGTATAACTGGTTATTACCTGACTATAGATAGACTTCTTTCTTTTTACCCTTTATTTATGCAGACCATGTCAGGTATACAACTAACAATGTTATTGCTAAGGCGCGTCCACATCTGTACCAGAGTACAGATGTGGACATTCCGTGAAGAAAAGTATTCTGCTTATTAACCGATTTATTCTTAGTGAGGTTGAATTCAGTGGTACCAAATAACGAACTACCAACCAATATAAAATGGCCCAAAATGAACTATGATCGGTGAGACCCAGGGTAATCCAGAAGTTTGAATGAAGTTCTATTTTGAGATATTATTTTACGTTAAGAAACCTAATTATTCGATAGGTAATGGATTACTCCCCGGATATCGCCAATTTCCTGCGACAATAGTTGGTTTCAATTTGATACTATTGGTGACCCATCTCCTCCAAAGCACAACTATAGCATTACAGAAAAATGACCACAAGTGTTTTCTTCGGTGTCTAACCATCGGCAAAAACAGGAACTTTGAACCGCAGTTCATTCACATATTTTACCGACCGAGTAGTTATATGTTTGGTGTGTCTATCTCCGGAACTAACGGAATTTCGTTTGCGCCGGACAAGTGTTTTACTTTACAGATTTTAATAAAAGTAGGCTCAAAATCTAGGCAATTTATGTTTGAAAATTAAAAAATTGGAAGAATGTAATTGAAGAAAATGAGAATTTAAAGATTAGAACAGTTGTCATAAATTTGGACGTACCCACCAATAAAAGCTATTCATTCAGATTAAAGTGGTTTTTTTTTTTTTTTTTTTTTTAAATAAGATTTATTCTTTAATAAGAAGAGGTGTACTCAAATCCTTGACTGAAATTTTCAGTACTAGAATATGGCCGAATTACTCATGTTCGTGGAACATGAACACATGGTTGAGAGTATGTGAATGGAGCATATGGGGCTGCTAATAAATAGTTCATTCTTGACCAAGCTCCAAAGACCATATGAATATGATGAAAGCGTGCGCCTGTCATATTCGACGAATGCGCGAGAAATTCCAGCGTGTTGTTGTATATACTGAAAATTACATTTGAAAATTTGAGTAGCCCAATAATGTTTTTTTTTTTTTTTTTTTTTTTTTTTTAATTAAACAAAAATGAGAATAAATAGTTGGTTCAAAGTTTTAGTTATGTCTGTGTGAGACTCGGAAGGAGAAACTTGCAGACATTTTTATTTACTGCTGGCCTCTTTTGTACCTAAATGCAACGGAACACCAACTATTTATTTTTTTTATTTTTGTTTACAGGCTAGAACATGGCGCCTATCGACAATCAAGCTTTAAAAAAATCCGGTCTACCCATAATTTGGATTTTAGGTAAGTACATGGTCGTCTCCAATGTTCCAAAATAGCCACGAATGCACATAATTTGCGATAATTGACTTTGAATTAATTTTTCTTCGGAATCGTTTCCTTTTCATTTGCATAATAGAGTATATGTACGTAGGTAGGCAGGTGCATTTATGATGGAAAAAAAAAAAAAGAAAGAAAGAAAAAAAAGCATTTTACAGATAAAAATAACTGATGCATAAGTAACTGAAATACTGAATCAGCTGTTGAAAGAAGGAAATAAGTCGGACTACTCAATTATTTGCTAAGAAATCTACGAAACATGCTATTCTTCTTTTTATGGAGTATGGAATTTTCAGACGATTGGTTTGTGCGTTCGACCGACAGAGGTGGAACTAGTGGGATTAGAGGAGCGTAGCCCTCCAGTCAGTTGTTCAGTTTCTCAGAAATTTTTTAGTAACGAAAATGTAGCTTTCAACTGTTTTACAATTATTACGTTGAGTAGGAGGGGATCGTACAGTTACAATTTCGCTGATAACTGTGTTGTGCACTGAGGACTCATTTCCGGTTGAAACTCGATTTTCTATTTTCTATTTTTATTTCATTTTTCTACCTTCTAATTCAATAAATTATTTATACATGACTTCAGTTTATTCTCTGGTTCATTTATAGTTTATCAAAATGTAATGTATTTTCCGAAAGTTTTACTCGATTCCTCATTTCTGCAACAAATAATCTAATCGCTGCGATAGCTTCTTGTATAGTAATGAGCATGAGAGTTTAATAGAGATGGATTTGCTGAAGGAGTATTTCTCAAAAAAAAAAAATCCAATAAATGCGACCGATTGAAATACTTCTCTGGTCGATTCTTCAAAATAAATGTGAATAAAATTGCTACACTTACGAAACAAGAGTGAAATCTTTATTACATTGAAGAATAGAGAAAAAAAAATTCATTATAGTATAAGTACATACGTAACTATATAAACATGGCTACCGTCTATCACAATCGCTCAGCACTTTTGCTGTGTCGTCTATTCTCTTATCTTGTATTTCCGACAATAAATGACATTGAGACTATTATTAGAGGACAACATACAAATTTCATGAAATGAAAAAATAACGTCTAGTTTTTATTTGACTGCTAAAAGGTACGGAGTCATAATTATAATCATGTGCAGGATTTGAATCTGCTGTCTCAATTAAAGTAGGATTCTTTATAAGCATAGAAATTCATCGTAATATTTTATAATTTCGTGTAGAATAATGACGTGTAGATCGACATGTTCATGAAATAGGTAGTGATGGGTAGTTCGTTCACGAGTTAGTTCTTTTGAACGAATCCTAGAAGTGAACTAATCGATCATTTAGTTCACTTCTAAATGAACTAGTTCATTAGTTCTTTTTTTTTTTGATAGTTCTTAGTTCTTATCAGTCTACTCTACTCGATCCGTTGATCGAATTGAAGTTGAAGTAAGTAGCAGTCCATGAGTGAGTCAAACAATTAACCAATAGTTCTAGCATAAATTTATGAATATGAGTCGATCATAATATCATAAAATAAATCAGTTGATTTAAATGATATGAGCCAATCATGAATCAGCTGATTGAAGTGATCGAGTTGAAAATTTTACTGAACTACTGAACTAATTGAACTAGTTCACTTTGGTGAAGCAGACTCCATGAACTAAATCCGCAAAATGAACTAAAATTCCCAACTCTAGAAATATGCTTATTCTTCTGTGTCAGCACGTAGCTAAGAAAAAATAATGCTACTTTCTGGTTGAATACTATTCTGAAAAATATGAGGCTCTTATGTCATATTTTTTTATACATATTTTTGTAACGAACGCACATTTTTACTCATTTTTACGTTTTATATAGGTAGCATATTCGGAAAAGTTTTGCCATTTTTTCTAGAGATTAATTTTGCTTTGAGTAAGATCTACACCATTTGTGATTTTCATTTTTCTCACAGTTTCACGATTTAACATAAAAATAAATGTTTATTTCGCAAACGTTTTACCGAATTTTCTTATTTATGAATGGGCAGAAATGAACCTCCGGAATGCATTTAAAAGTCTCGTAATCCCAGAACGACTCCATAATATATCGTACGTATGTGAAAAATGTAAAAATAATCCATTAATAAAATGTTTAACCCACAAAATTTCAATTTAAACGGGCAGTGATATTCATCTACTTTTTTTACCTGCTCCATGGTTCGCCGAACCACGCACACCGTGAACTTCGCCTTGAACGGATACAAAATGTGTATGAAAAATACTACTTCTGTATCGAATTCTCGCAACCATTGACTATATAATCAGTCAACGCTCAAACATATACTACTGTTACTATCGGGAAGTCAAAATGTGGAAAAAAATTAGAATTTAATTAGAATTTTCTTGGTGTTTAAAGAATTGTGCCTGAAAGTTTATGTGGACCATTTCTGCACATCGACGAAAATATTAACGAAAAACTAATTATTTGAAGGCACATTTTCCGCATTTTCTTTGGTGGTAAGCAAGATGGGGTGACGTCATTTCGAGGGTTCATCTCTTTCATAAATAGGAAAATTCTCTAAAAATTTGGTCAAACATAATTGTTGAGAAAATTTCAAGAACTTGAAATGATATTATGAATTTTGTAGCTTAAAATGATAGATTGAGATATTTGAAAAAGTTGATCCATGATCAAGAAGTGCGCTCGGCCGGACGTCTTACATTATTGAGTATTTCTGAATTATTTTCAATTATTTCAAACGGTTAGGGGAAGTTCTTGAATATTTTAGAATGATAGATGCTCATTATAAGCGCATGTTTCACGTTTTTTCATACATTTAAATAGAATTACTTCTCTCATTGGTGTTTCTAATGAACATCTAGGCATTAATGTACGTTGTTATATAATTGTGTGATACTTGGACGCCTCCGTGGAACATTGTTTTCCATTTCTAATAAAAAATATCGTTTTGTCAAATCAGCAATAAAAGCATTCTATAACCCTTTAAGGAATGTAAAAATAATTAATAGTTTTTTCCCTCATATTGACAGGTGGTCCAGGCAGCGGTAAAGGAACATTATGCGACCAAATAACAGCCAAATATGGGTTCACCCATATTTCCACCGGAGATCTTCTTCGTGACGAAGTGCAATCAGGCTCAGAGCGTGGCCAGGAAGCGGCGAGTATTATGAAGGAAGGAGGCCTTGTTTCCACCGTAAGTAACCCTTGCTTCCATATCGTTTTAATTTAATGAATCGTCTTTGACAATACACGAGCTATTAATACTACGCGGTATTCTCTATTGTGGTGCAGGAATTCGTCTTAACACTGCTGGCTGAGAAGATTTCAAAAGAAGTTCCCAATTCAAAAGGATTCCTCATCGATGGATATCCGCGTGAAAAAGCTCAGGGAGAGCTGTTCGAGAAAAATGTAAGTTGATGTACTTTCTATTTTTAGTTTGCATAATATGACGTTGTGTGCCCCCATTAATTACTTCTCTGTGAGTCCTTTCTCCCATTAGAAACCAGAAAAACCTCCATTAAGCATACCACTCGAGTTGCAAGTTATTTCATGTCATATGCGCAAATGATTACCAAGGCTCCGCCTAAAAATACCAACGACCTCTAAATTTGGTAAACTCATCACAGTGAAAAAATTATGAAAACTAGGGCCCTGGTGAATTGGCCGAGAATTCTTGATTTTTGATTCATAAGCGCTAAATATGAAGAACATAATTGAAGCGAACGAAGCTTCCTATGTACCCACTCACTAAACAACTAACTTTTGTGATGACACCATTTCTCATAGATGGCCGTTGCACAAATTACCAAAATTCTCAAATAACAGTTTCAAGTTAGGCTCGATGTCCATGTCGTGACGAAGTCCGATTTTTAAAATTCGATCTATGAATAAAGGTATTAACTCAAGAAAGTAACAGAAAAGAGAGGGATGAAAGATGTTTCACCGCAGTTGTGCATTTATAATAACTTGTTTCTTTAACACTTTTTTTTTGTGTGAACAATGCATTACTATATTTTTAAACATTCACTAACTTTCACCGACTGTCCTTCGTGTAGCAAATGACATACTAATTATTATCCTATAATCGTATAAGGAGCACTTCGCATCGCAATCCTCCTTTCCAACATGTTTAAATACCTTAAAAGTATTTTTATATAAAATTTTTTCTTCCCCCTCTCTTCTGTACTCCGTCCGTTGTAAGAAGATCCCTAATAAACATCAAACAAAACGCCGACCAACCAGTGTACGATTAATTAAATTGATACATGGTTTCCATTTATAAATAATGTTAAGAATATTTTTAATTCTCCCTGTATAAAATAATATTTGAAGTGTGACTATTGGCAACGTAGTGTTAAAGCAACGGATCATATTTTTATGGACAGAGTATAATATTGTATCTTTGTCAAGACTGCGTCAAAGCTTATGTTATGGGTCGCATTTAAACTACAGTACTGACGTAAGGTAACTGGAAAAACACTCAAAAATGATCTATCATATTATAGTTTATGTCCTAGCTGTGCAATTCTTCTCTTGTTCTGCTAATTCTTTCTTCAGAAAACACTCATATTGAAAATTTAGCCCCTTGTAAGTTGAATTGAATCTACTGTATAAAATTCATAAAGTCCGGATTTCCGTCGGCATTTATTTTTTGTACTTACCATTGAGCTAGAAGGCTGAAAATTAGTATGAGGGTGCATCAGTATTACCTCTAGATACGGTTTTTTTCTCAAAATTTCGAAAATGTGAAAAGGGCAGCAAATATGATTCAAAAACATTTTTTGAAGCTGCATTTTTTCTGCTGTCAGTTGGATGGGTGACCGTCAGGAATTGTTTTTTCTTTTTTTCTAACTGAATACGTTTTTAATGATAAGATTTCTTGGAAATTTTACTAATTGGTGTCAATGTGTTGATAAGCATAGACTTTTGATTTCTTCAATTGTGCTTCAGTCATCATTTTTTCACAGCCTGGTGAAGACTGGGTTGACGACTAGTTCAGAATATAAAAAAGTGAACTATTTAGGATTTAATTCGAACTTTTAGGAATTACCCGTTACTTCAAAGTGTCGCATAAATTATCTATGACACCATTTCTGGGAAAAAATTATGGGTTCAAACAGGTCACAAGCAAAGTCTTATATCACATTTGATTTACTCGTGTTATTTAGTAAATTGAAAAATGTTTCATTTGGACTTGAATAATGAAAATAAACATTTAAAAACAAATCATCCAAATGAATTGTAATTCGTAAAAAATGATCCATTCGTTAAATGCGCACCTATACTTATTTACGGTTCGTTAAATCTTTTGCAGATTATATCGGCTTTCACAATGTTCAACAGCGTGAGGTAGGTCATGTTATAACTGATGTTTGTAAAACATGAATCACGTCTGCTGCTAGAATCTTAAACGGATTCAAAGGGGTGGCAAAAGAGATGACCCCACCGTTCGTAAAAAAAAATAAGAAAAAAGAAAAATCTAAGTAAAAACATTTTTTTTCCCTCTTTGGCACCACCATCCCTAGCCCCTAGAATCCGGATTTTCTCGTACCCAATTCAAATTAGCCCCCTCCGTTTAGAGAGGCTGTATTCAACTACGGCTGGAATTCCTTTGTTGTGAAAATAATGCCATTAAAAAAGTAGGTATTATAATATTTGGAAAGTGGTTTTCTTAGATTTTATTTCTCCCCTATTTTTTGAGAATTAATGAAATACTGTACAATGTGGCACGAAAATGATTCCATCGCTACTGCACCTCATAAATTTTCTTTCTATTTTTCAATTTCGCGTTTGGATTATCGTTTAGATTGGCGAAGCAGATTTGATCATCTATTTGGAGGCAGATGACACCGTCATGGTGGAAAGATTGTTGACACGAGCCAAGACCTCGGGCCGTAGCGACGATAACGAAGAAACCATTAAAAAGCGTTTGAATACTTTTCACGCCAATAACGATCCCATCATCCAGACTTTTGCCGCCAAAACTAAAACGGTATACGAAAACACGATTTATTTTTTGCAGCATTGTATTTGCTGTGGGAATGACTGCTTTTAGAGTGATGTGAAATTTAATTTTCATCTCATTTTTTTTTCTCAACAGTACTATTATGTTTGGGGGTATATTGACTTATAAAAATAGCCGTTGGCTCTTGTTTTAGAAAATTAGACCTTGTTGAAACGAAGTAAACATTGGGGGTTTGCAAACGAGTTGACTGTCGAAAAAAAATATTGTTTGACAAAATTATAGCTTAGTAAAATTAACTTTTAAAATTAAATTGTAAGTAGTAAAGATTTTACGCCCAAAATATGATTTCTGAATAAATGATAAAAATACTCAACACCCGTACCACGAGCTTCCCCTATGGGGCTTGAACGTGTGACCACTTCATTTTTTCAAGTTTCCTTGATAACCTCAGTATAAAAACGTTGTCAATATGATTTAAGACAAAACAGATTTAATACATTTCAGTTATAACTCTCATAGAGGCTGAGCTACAGGGTAGTAAAGAAGAGTATTTTTTTCAAAACCGTAAAAATCTGCATTATTTTCTAATTGGGAAGCTGAAAATTGCTTTAGATGTAAAGATGATCAAAGAAATTAGAATACTGATATTTTACATCATCATGAGGATTATACATCATTCTTCAGGCTTGTATATTCCTGATACCCTCAGTAAAGGTTGTAAACATTTAGAAAAATAATGAAACTAATTGAAATTTTCGTATGATTTTTTTGGTATCTTATTTCCATGATTTGGGACATCATGTTCGTACAAGTCTGAAGTATGTATAGCCCACATAATGATGAAAAAAAAAGTTGATAATTTTTTTGTCATCTTTACGTCTGTAACAATATTAGAAAGTTGATCGCGAGTAGCCCAGAAAAAGAAATGGAGAGAAAGAAGAGACTAACTGAAGTAATACCTGTTAACTGAAAGTCTAAAAAGGACCAAACCCTGTAAGGGTAAAGGCCAGAAGAAAAATATACATCATCACATTTCCATTAGATACTTCATTAGAAACTTGTTTTCTCGAAGAGGGGGAAGTGGGGAGAGAAAGTAGGATTACATGCGTGAGTAGTGAAAAAGAAGCATATAATAAATACGATAGGTATATAGAGGAAAGGACAAAGACAGCATATTGGACGGGTTGACAGAAAGGTTAACGGGAACGTACATTGTGGAAAAAAAAAGGGTATGTGTGAGTGTGAGAGAAAGTGCTTAAACTCAGTGCACGACATTTGCTAGTTTATTTTTTCCGCATCTTTTTCGAATAATTGTGAGTTTGATTTGGCTCTAGCCTGTCATTGAATGTCGTTACTGGGACTTCTAAAACTTTTAAAAATGTATTTCATGCGTAAATTACCAATTTTATGTGTGACAAATAAGTGTGAAATTGATCAGGTCCGAGTAGTCTAATTCCTTCAGTGGTGCTTTTCAGAGTCAAAAAGTTTTGGGTGATCATTGTTATCGAAAATTTTTCTTTGAAAGTTTATAGCTTCGAAGTTTTCAGTCCTCCTGGATAAAACTCAACAATGCATTCCAAGTGTCAACTAGTCCATACCTATTTAATTGAACACCTCTGCTGCTCTAAGAAAACATTCTGAATATGGTATCGCTATCCATAGGCGTAAATAGTTTGAAAATTGGAGTGGTGCCTTAAGAAATATTTGTTGCCTTATTTTTTGCTTATCAATTTTCACAATCACCGTGACACATTTGAGAAAAAAAATTTGGAAAATTTTCGGGGAGGCCGGTATTCTTTTTGCGGGTAGGCCCCTGCACCTGCTGTTTGCGCCTATGTCGCTATCAAATCGTCTCATCGTTTACCAAATGCGCCTATTTTTGAAAACTGATTTAACTTCATATGTTCGCAGATCAACGCCATTCGAACGCCGGATGCCGTATTCGCCGAAGTCGAAGTTATTATTGACACTTTACTGCAGCAAAAGAAATGAATAGAAATAATTATCGTCCAATTTTCGTTATTTTCGCACCAGTCTAGTCGAAACCCGTTCGCGTCATTGTTTTGTATTCCACTTTTTTTCTGGGCGACGCAGCGAACTAATATTTCGCTTGTATAATACTCAAACCGTCGCCAAAGCAATGTGAATATCTTCGTCGTTTTTTATAATTTAAGTTCTGGCTGTACTCTCGCGAACAAACTTTTCAAATTTTAGTTATTCATGATTGTTATGTAATTTTTGCTTCGCCATTATTTTACATTCTTCTCTCCCAGTCAGGGTCTACATCAACACGTCTAGGTGTCCGGTGTCTTGAACGGTACATCAAACAAGATCCAAAATTGCATTCACAGTGCTCGAGAAAATAAAGTTCTTGTTTTTGTGAAGTGAGATCTGTAACTTGAAAATTACCGACCTCTAAAAATTGCTACCCTGATGAAAACAAAATTTCCCATCTTCGTAAAAATAGTCAGTAATGAGATTTTTCGTTTGTTGTACCCATTACGAAGGAGATGAAAAATTGTTAGAACTAAAAGAAGTTTTTAGGGTAGGGGTAAAGACTTTTCGAAAGACAATAGGAAATAAGTATTGTGCTAGTTTGCAGGACACAACATGAGTTAGTGAATTATGAGAATTTTGTGATAGCTCTGGTAAGTTTCGGGTTTAATTTTAAGTTTGTATCAAACTTTAGAGTTTGGACCAAACGAAGAAAAAATCGTTTC
Source organism: Ericerus pela (assembly GCA_011428145.1). NCBI lineage: Eukaryota > Metazoa > Arthropoda > Insecta > Hemiptera > Coccidae > Ericerus > Ericerus pela. The sequence goes on along the minus strand of WOFM01000631.1, from coordinate 2,218,903 downwards.
TTCTGGGTAATAAATAAAGGTTTAAAATAAAAGACGTAACGTTTCAGTTGAAAAACATTTCCGTTTCTCATTGCAGGTTTCTTTCTTCTTTTTTTTAATCGATTCACCGAAATGAATGATAGAAATTTTTTCTGCCATTAATTTGAGAATTGTGACTTTGAAATAAATTACCACAAAATAACCTAATTTATCATACTTGATTTTTGTGGTTGCATTATTACAATCTTTTAAAGTAATAACCGCATCATTTCCTTTTTCTCCCAATGTATCGTTTTTATTAAAAATAATTATAGTGATAATTAAGATTTTTTTCTCAGTGAGTAATAAAAGAAAAATTTTGATCTACTTAAAGAATTGGTCAAGTAAATTACAGCCTGTTGGCATAAATGAAAATGCCCTTGAAGCGTTAAATTTTTAATCCACTTAAAAAATTTTTATGTGCCTGTGACCATTGGACTTATATAGAAATGGAAATGAAAAATGCCTCGAGTTTTTGTTAGCCTACAAACATTTTATTTGGATTTCAAAACGTTAAAATTTCAGTATTTATTAACAATTCACAACTATTCAAAAAACGCATTCAATATTCTCGAATTCTTATGTCGATAGATGGTTGCTTATTGCTCAGATTTTGGAAGATTTTTGACGGGCGTAAATAAGGGGACCGGGAAAGTTTGGCCCCCAAAATAAATTTTGGTAGCCCCGAAAAAAAAATTTTTTTGAACTAAAACATGAATATAGAGAAAAATTTTATAATTTTTTTTGTGACCCCCTCAAGTTTCAAACCCTATTTAGCGCTTATTATTTTTGATTATGATTCTCGATTTCTTTCGGGGTTTACATTCAACTGCCTTTTATCCTTTGGCGTACCAGTCGAAGTTCGTAAGAATTTTAAAAGTTGATCTTTTGTAAAACATCAATAAATGTTCGAGCTACAATTACTCTGGCATTTTTATATACATAGTTTACTCAAATCACTACTAAATATTTATTCTACAACGTTTTTTAAACATCAAAAGTGTTGATTTGTGAAATTTTTACTTGGTTGCCCTCCATCGTATTCCTACGCAAAAAGTACAGTGTCTAACCATCGTAACAGGAATTGAAGTAGTGAAAATAAGTTTTTAGTAAAATTCTGTGAAGTAAACTCTCATAAAGCGCTGCTTATCTTTACGCAGAACGTTATGTCTGGGTACACATAAATTCTTAGTGAAAAATTGCGATAAAGTGATATACTTCGAAATCTTTATCGAAATCTTTATGATATATTAGTTAGTCGTCCCAAAAATGAAGTTTGATACAAGTTCATTAACGTAGAGATTTGTAGTTTGATACGAAAAAATAGTTGCCAAAACATTTGAATCTCAAAGAGCACAGATTTTGATAGGATTGAAAAAGTAGTAGAAGACAAAATTGTCGTGAAACTATGAAGCGCGAGGGGCAAAAGAAAAAGTTAAAAACATTATAGATAGGTATTTCTTTACCATATTTTACCTCTTACCTTCTCCCTTTATCCCTTACGGGCAATTTAACGAAACAGAATAACGATGATGTCACTACGTATACCCATTATAAAAAAAAAGCCACGTTCATGGCTAAAACACAAAGTAAGTTGTAGTTGGGAAAGAGAACGATTGAAGAGGTGTAACCTTGAAAGCTATGTCATGCGAAAATTCGTTCTATAAAATTGGCTTCTCATCCACAAAATTGGGTATGTTTCTCTTATTCATTCTTTGCCAAAATTCTCGATATCGAACGAAGGTCAGCTAAATATATAGCTTATGTAATTTATATTCGAACCTGAAATTTTTAGTGTTCTGAAATTATTGCTTATCGAAATTCCGAGTAAAGCTTATATTTTCCGATATGGATTTCAAATTATAACAGTAAAAACAAAAGGTTTTTCCTGCCATATTTAAAAGTATTTTCTTCGTTTTACGTGGAATAGTTATTTGTGATAGAAGTGCAAAAAGTAGATTATTTTCATACGATTGTTGTAAATCACAAGAGTATCATTCACCTACTTTCCACGTGCATCACCCACTATTTTTTGCAACACTCCCCCCACTGTCCCCCCAAAATAGTCTTTTTTTTTCAGATCCAAATAAATAATTTATTTTTTAAACCAAAAAATCACTACACTTTCCACACCTCCCCCCAGAGAAAAATTTAAAATTTTTTTAAGAATAATAATTTTTTACTTTTTTTTAATCTAAAATCATCTCATTACTCGCATACCTCATGGAAAAATAAAAACTGTTTTCAGATTCAAATAATATGTATTATTAATAATTTGTTTAATTTTTTAACCAAAAATTACTCCAACCCTTCGTAGCTACTCCACCCATTACCAAAAAAATTTAAAACAAAGAAACAATTATTTTTCATAGAATTAACTTGAAGGTTATTTTATTTGATAAAATCAATTTTAACCACCTTCATTTCCCTTCCCCCCCCCCCAAAAAAAAAAAAAAAATCCTAATGAGCAAAAATAAAAACTGAGAAAGTAGCTAATCCATACAAGAAATTCAAGTTGCAAGTGCGCATGTGCAGATGATAATTTTTTAACTGTATCAAAATTTGCTACTTTTTGATCAAGGGACATAAAATAAGTTTACCTTGAAAACAAATTACTAAAATATAAGCTTTTATTTTTTTTTTGGCTTTAACTTCGTGCGAAATAAATATTATTTTGTTGCGAAAGGTTGGCTGCAGTATTGGTATATTTTTAAATCGCAGTAGTGAGTAGAATAAAAGCTTATAAAAATATTCCTTTGGGAAGGGTGTTTGCAAAATAGTTATTTGTGATACAAGTGTGTAAAGTTGGTGACTGCGATACGAGTGTGATGCAAATCACACGAGTAACAATCACCTACTTCACATGAGTATCATACTATTTTTTTTAACGCTCCTTCCATCAAAAAACAAACAAAAAAATAATGCAGAAAAATAAATATTTTCGTAACTAGCAAACAATCGCAAAGTATTTGACTCGTCAAAAAAAAGAAATTTTTCATAAGTATTCTTTTTTTTTTTTCAAATGACTTTTCGATTTGGTAGATAAATTTCAGCAAACAATTGTAATGAAAAATCTAGAAAAGTTTTATCGTAATACAAGAGTTGTATTTTTAAGAAAATTTTAAAAGGAAACTCTTTTTCTTCTACATAATATCTGATTTCCCAAAATTTTCAACTACATACCTATTGCTATGCTAAAAGTTACATACAGCAGTGCTGAAAATACATTATAATTTCCAATATATAGGTATTAAGGACTTCTTATATGATATATGTTAATTTATTAGTCAGTCTTGGTGATTTTTCATTTTTGGGAGGGTGTTAGAAGGGACCACCGAGAATGTATCGACCCCCCTGTGACGGACCTATCAACGCTTTTAAACTGATAAGTTATGATGCGAAGTTTTGTTTTGAAGATGTGATCGTGTATATGTTTGTGGGATGGGAACACTGATTAACACTGATTATTATGGCCGATGGGTAAGTCAACATTCGCTCATCAATCTTATTATTATTAAAATTGTATTTACTTTTTTTTAATGTAGTGCGTCTACCATTTTAACTTTTCGTTTTTGTAACTACCTTTCCCACAATCACATAGGTACTTTGCATAAGCGTAAAAACGAGATGGCGCATTCTCCCTCACTATAGTTTTTCGCTTTTTTTTTCTTTCTGACTGCTGTAACAAATAACAAGGAAGAAAAGAAACGATAACTACTTACACCATTCGAAAATTTCTTTATTATTTTTTTACCCCCAAAAATTGACCTATTTCGACGTCTATGAAACTATAATGATTCTCAATGAGTATTTTAGCTGCTGACAGCTAGCTGAAGCCAATGTAGTCTAAAAGAATAAATTTCTCGAAAATCATTGGGAGTTGAGTTTCAGTTTTAACGCAGCAGTGGAATAGCGTTCATTTTCAAGTTCTGAAAGTGGGATTAGGTAATCCACAACAGTGATATGGACGTTGGTCCACAAATAATCTGTATTCTCCGAAGAATTTTTGTCATAAATTATAAGGTTATACCATAGCATGCAATTTGTCGGAAACTTAAAATAATGTAAGTACTTAGATATATCATGTGAAGGTACCGAAAGAATTGCTATATGTCAGATAGATAGGTAGAGTAGCCTAAGGGCCAAGTTATCAGTCAAAATTTGGGACAAAGAAAAAGAATTTGAGGTGTTCCATTGGCAAAAGAAGATTCTAAAAAAAAAAAATTTAAACCATTTTCCTAAATATGAGTAAAGAAATTGTGTCGAGTGCTCATCATCCAGATTTTCTATTTGTTCTCCACGTTGATTTAGATCCACTAACACAGTTTTAGAAAAAGTTCCGATTTCAAAAGTTGTTCAGGAAGTGTGAGCACGAACTTTTATTCAGTCGACGATAAAACGAAGTATTAAATTAAAATTATCAAATTTAAGTGAATCAACAACGCTTTTCACATTATCTAGGTACCTATTAATTTTTTTTGAATCTTAAGCTCGTAGACTCATTTGAAAAATAAAAATAATTGAAGATTTTGTTATTTGTATGTAAATAATGAATGCCACAAAAAGTTTCAACAAGCTTTTCTCTTTCTATACCATTAAAATATTCAATTATTTATAATAATCATTAATTACAATAGCTCTGTTTGATAGGATCACACTAACTTACACCAACCTACACCTGTAGGGATATTCCACAAATATTCAAGTAAAACTTGGCGCAAAGTCATAACATTTCTACATTTGTGGAATCGCCCTCCTGGTGTAGGTTGGTGTAAGTTGGTGTAGTCCTATCAAACAGAGCTAATATTGTATTAGACATTAAAATAAAATTGCGAACTAAGAATCAGTTCTGAAAACGATACTGATGGCGCTATCTATTGTATTTTCTATTTACAAGTTACTCTTGGAAAGTATTAGGGACATGAAACCTACTAGTTACTTCTACTCTCCTGATAAAACCACTTGAGTTTCACGCATCCTAGTAAAAATGAAAATAATGAATTTAAAATGTTCTCGATGGCGTTATCTATTATATTTTCTGTGTACTATCCATTATTCGAAAATTCATGCATTAGAGATACCTTCTAGTCGTCTCTATTTTCCTAATGAAAATTGCTCAAAACGCGTATTCTCTTGAAAATTGAGCAAAATTTATATGATATGATCTAGTTCTCGCAGGCGTATTATTTATGTGACAAGTGTAATAAATTATGAACTGAAAATATTATTTATTGGTGGTGTTATCTATTGTATTTCCTACGAACTAATTACTGTCCAACGGTATTAGGAGCATGCGACCGTTTTGTCAGTCCTATTCTCCTGATGAAAACGGTTCAAAAACGCGTACTTTTATACTTGAAAATCTCCCCCCCCCCCCGAATCACTCGTGATGTGATGTATCACAGGTTTTGGCAGGCGCATCATTTTATAAAGATTTTTGCTGCTAAATAAAATTGATACATGGTGCATTCTTGGCCTCTATTTGTTTTCAAAACAGACAAATCCGTCAACCTCTCATATTTTCCCAATAAATATTTTCAGAAACGCTATTTTCCTATAATTTTACAATGAATGCGTTGCAGTGTTATTTTCTGAAGTTAGCATACAAAATTATACTTTCGAAGATCTCAGCATTATGTCTGTTCTGCTGATTTTTTCAAAATGGAGCGCTTCATCACTAAAAACAGGACCTGAAAATGGAGATCTTTGAACTGCAACTTGGGAATGGCCTAAACGCTCTACAATAATTACAACGTCTGAAAAAACGTAAATTTCAGGATTAAAAGACTATTTAACTGAATTTTAACCCACAGTAGTTGAATGTAACTTATAAACAGCCATAAATGAAGTGGTTAGGGAGCTATAGGAGGGTTAGCATGGGCCAAAGCCTACCCAAAATTTAATAGATAAGAAAAATCGTCCTAATGTGGCCCTGCATCGAATTTATGTAATCTTTTGAGGTATGAAAATGTGAATATATGGACGTTCTCCGTAAATCGCCACTCGCAGTTTTTTTTATTGGCTGAAATGACAAATAGCGAGAAATTTAAAAAATTTTTTGCTAACTTTTAATTCACCCTCTCATCGGGAATTGACTCATTTCAACGCCTATGGTACTATTCTGGGCGTCTTTATCATTCTCTTCTGATCAAAAAAGTTCTTTCTATACTAGCGTCTCACGACAACAATTTTCCGATACCATTGATTCACTAAACTGAATGATTCGTTTTTTCCTTATTGTTTCTTTTTTTTACAATTTCTGTGTTATCTCTTAAATTTAATTTTGACTTTATTATTGTTTGCATGAATGGGTTGATATTGATGGTTCATTAAAAGTACTGAATCCATGATGCCGTGCAGTTGAAATCAGGCGGCTCTAACTTTCTGGCAAGGTCGTTGGCTTTTTCTTGTAAAATTGGGACACTTATAGGAATTTTCAAGGCTCACTGTTATTTAAACCATGTGTACAAGGCTTTGTCCAGGTTCTTATTTTTTGGCTCACAAAATCTCTTAGCAGTTGATACATGCTGAGGCAACTGCAAAATTTTGTCACAATTTTTCCAAATTGTGGAGATTGTGGAGAAAGATGTACCAAATCCTTTACACAAAGTGTTGTTTTTTATACCGGATTGAATTTTTTCGATTATAGAACATTTTTCATCAAGAGAAAAAGCATGTCGAGATATTATTATAACCGATTTCTTTGTAAACACAATTCATACTGAGCTTATCGATCGATCTATTATGCCTTTTTACTCGTTCAAACCAATTTCAACAAGGAAAAAAGAACAAATCGTTCAGTTCAGTGAATCAATGGTATCGGAAAATTGTTGTCATAAGACACCTTCGACCACATACTAGATGGACTGCGCATACTGATAAAATGTTGAAGGCAACCAAATGAAATGTACATTCCATTCAAAAGTTCCTTCCCTTATCAAACTGTACTTTTCACAGAATTCATCTACAAATTCTCTTCGATTCGTCACACTAAATTAATTAGGATTCAGCTACGAATCGATGAAAATTCACGAGAATTCACCTACGAATTCTTTTTGATTCATCGCCCTTAAATTAATCAGGATTCAGCGACAAATCAAATAAAATTCATCTACGAATATTAAAAAGGAATAAATGACGCTATTTAATTTTAAAAACCCTTTCATTTTGTAAAATGACAATGCAAATCCCTCCAAATTATTTAATCAATTGACGTATGATATTTGATAAATCCTGAAAAAAGAGAACTTTTGAATGAAATGTACGCCTTTATGGGGTCTCCATATACGACAATGTTAATTTTATCAGTATGCGCAGTCCATTATATATATGGTCGAAGTGAGACACTAGTCTTTCACTAATTATATTTACAGATAGTAATTTTTTGGGGTTTTGATACTGCGTGAAACTTACATCTACATTTAGGTATTAAACTAACGCTGCCCCTATATAGCCAACAGCAAATTTACATTAGCTCTGTTTGATAGGATTACACTAACTTACACCAACCTACACTGGTAGGGATATTCCACAAAAATTTAAGAAAAACTTGACGCAAAGTCATATAACATTCCTACATTTGTGGAATCACCCTCATGGTGTAGGTTGGTGTAAGTTTGTGTAGTCCTATCAAACAGAGCTATTGGTTTGAGGTTTCTGTTGCTGCTTCCTATATGTTATGTAGGCGCAGCCTATAACAACTGTGCTTACATTGAATATACCTTGTCAAGAACCCAGAACTTAAATGCAGAATTTTTTCTTTGCCAAATACATCTATTTTTTCGAATTTCAAAATGAATGTTTTCTTTTCTTTGTTCATCGCCTAAAAAAATTCTTATCATTCCTACCTACCTACCCCTATTGTAAAGAGTATTTCTAAGTGTTTCTCTGGTAGACAAGAGAGAATACGTCATTGAACTTGATTTTAATTTTATACATAGAGAATTAATTTAATGTTGGTGTCCTTCAGTAACCTGATTTTAACACGTGCTGTTTTTGGGAATTACATTGGTGGGAAGGAAAAATGTTTCGGCCGCCTACTTTGTAACTTTCAAATGGAGAAAGAGCTGTCTTTCTTGCTACTTTATCTATTATTCCTTCCCTCCCTTTACCCCCGAAAATTTTCAACCACTGAAAATTTCAAATGCACCCCCACCATAGGCAAATGGGTCTCTGATCAGTATTTGATATGGTTAGAGACCAAAATGACTTTTCAGTCAAGGAGGTGAGCTCAGTCGTTTTTAACGTCATAAAGTTAAAAAAAAAAAAAACAGTCATGTGGCACGATGCGATAGATGACGAATTTTTTCCCACTCTCTAGGAGCTGAAATTTTCTTCACCGATGAGGAAGGCGATTCAATTTTCACCATCGGCTGCACACACTGTACTATCATTACGGATGATGTGATCACCAGAGGTTCAAAAATTACACTATTTTTTACAAGTTTTTATTTCACTTTACTTCTGACTTTATGTCTGTGCGTTATAATCTGTCTAACGAAAAATGATCCCTACGCCTTGAAGCAACGTTTCCAAATATCAATTTGTTGCGTTGAATTTAGCATTTCAATTTTCACGTATTAAATTAACAATTTGAAAATGAGATATAACGCAACAATGAACAAATAACTACACTTCAAATTTGTTTTGCGGTGGCGTTTCGTCTCTGGGAGGACCTCGGGGATTAATTTTTGTTGGACGGACTATAATTACTTGTTACATTTGTTAACGGTTATCGGGAATGTCTGGGACATTTTACGTACGATCGGTTGCATAATTCAGACAATTGCAGGCACTACGACCAACAATAGTTATCCATGATTGATTCAATAGCCAACTTTTTTTATCGGTGCCTGTTCATGAGTTATTACGTTACCAGTTGCTAGAGTTGCTAGTAGCAAAGATGATTGTGCTACCAATTTTTTAAATTTCAGCGGGATCATGGGATGGAGAGGCTTGTCTCTCGCCACATTCCTTCGCTGTTTATTCCTTTTTTCGCAGAAAATTGATCATCTACAAGCAATTTGCCTTTTAAAAGAGGTCTATAAAGATAAATCTCAATAAAATACATTAAAAAAATGTGATAGTGTCGAAGACACTACCGATGTTTCCGGAAAACATCTTCAACGTACCCATATCAATATGAAATAAAATACATAAAACCTCAACAGGATTCCCTTTAAACCGCTGGCAATGCCCCCAAATTTCCAAGTCCAAAATAGAGACGTTATTAGCCCGTCGGCTGCCCCTGACATAACGTCCATCACCCTACATTTTAATACCTATATTCAAATCAATATACAATAAATCTATTTATTTATCTACTTATCTATATTTATTTTATTCAGATAGGTAATTATTTACTCATTTATTTTGTTCATTTATTCATTTGTTTATTTATCTATCTATTTATTTAGAGGGCAGTCTGAGGATATTGCGCGGCTCGTCTGGAAAAATACAATGGGTCATCATTTCGGAGGTGGAAATTTTAGCAGCTGGAAGGGATGATGACGTCATAGTTTAGGTTTTTAGATTTTTTCTTATGTGTTATGAGGTACCTTCTTTGAAAAACGTTTTCCGTCATCTATTTTTGGAGGGGCTGATGACTTTGTAATTTTGGCTGTTACATTTTTTTTTGTAACTTTTTCTTCATAAGGTACCCCTCTTTGAAAGATGTTTTATATCATAAATACCTATTCAGTGAACCGAGAATAGCGAATAGTTTATTTTCACAATCGAATGATAACCACAAGGGAATAAGGGAGTAAGAGAAAATTCAATGAACGAAATTTCATCCTTATACGACAAGAGACGGTTTACGAGTAGGTATATGCTTCGAAGATGCACTCATTTTCAACATATAACATTGTCGTACGGTCAAATAAAAGATTTTATTTTCGAAATGGCACTACACGTTAACAAAATTAATCGATTGTACGTTCGAGTACGCTGAAGATATGTACAAAATTTACACGGTTACTGGCTAAAACACATAAGTCGAACATTACCTACGCCTAGTATATACTTAATAGTCTAAATAAATAGAAAAAAAAGAAGAAAAAACAAGTAAAAAGAACAACAACAAAGATAACAACGTGATATTTGTACGAAAATACGATTTTTACCAGAAAATTTCATGACAATAGGGTATCTGGCTGGCAAAATGTTACTTAATTCAATTAGCCAATGGGAAGTGAATTGAAAATCAAATTAGTTCTCAAACCAGTTAACTTCAAAATATTTTTCAGGGAGGGGGGGTTGCTGAAGGGACAATAATTGGTAAGAAATAGCTGGGAAGTCAATATATACGAAGATGAAAACAATTATTTTAGTAGATATTTCTATAGAGAAACCATTGTTTCGACCTTTATGCCCTCTTCTCAGAGACCAGGGTGGGAAATTAACCTATGGCGGATCCAGAGCGTCATTTTGGGAGAGAGAAAATGACAAAAATTTTTGCAGAGTCCAGTTTTTGTTCTTTTGTTCTTCAACAAATTTTTGATAATTTCTATTTGGATTCAGTGAACGAACTTTCATTTTTTTTTACAAAATTTTTTTTATTTTTTTTTGGTTCAGACATTTGAGGGGGGGAAGTTTCCCCGTTTCCTCCTTGGATCCGCCACCGTTATTTGGTGCAGTTTTATCTGAATTTTAGTTTCTTACTGCATTTGTCGAAGGAAAGGAAAATATTTCAGCTATGAGCACATGAATGTGAGGAATAATAATACCTATTTGTTTTTCAGCCACCACAGTGAAAGCGGTGAATGCTGTAATACTGAATGAAAGTGGTGGATAACGTTAAACCGCTTTCAGTGTTACCACCCACAACACCACTCATTTTATTTTCCTTTTAAGTACAGAAAACATAATCCGAGTCGGCGAACTTCATGGTTACTTTTTGTAGTTTGTCTCACTCGGAGATACACTAAAATGTATAAAGGGTGGTTCGATATGTACCTATGAACGAGGTTTACAATGAAACGGAGGAGAAGACAACTTAGTTTCAAATGAAGGTATTTGTAAAATGAAAAGGCCTACTCTTAGATTTTGCAGTAGGTATGTTTCAACTGAAAATGTTACCGATAGATTTTTCAAGCTGTGAACGCCTGAAATTGAATAGAAAATTCAAAATACTTTCGCAACAGCAGGAAGGCAGCAGCACAGTGTGATATACCAGCAGGGAGAGTAGTTTACATTTTTGATCAGAGTGCCGCCTTGTGGACTGCGAATTGGTTTTTCGAATCCTAATTTTTTAAGAAATGAGTCAATTTGACCCACCAAGAATCTTTTACTGCAAAAACCAGGATCCCAGCCAAAATAGTAGTACTTACATTGAAGACACGGTGAGGTCGTCACCTCACCGCCTGATAATCCGTGTAACCCTCTCCCTTAGCTAAAGTGGGTTCGGTTTACGAGAGGTTCAATACATTTCTAGAGGCCGCGCGAGGTGTGAATGGGAGTGGCACATCCCCTTGACCTAAGCTGCTGTAAAACAACAAACTTTAGATCCCATTTGAGTTCGACGGGTTAATGCGACAGTTTGAAATCGTGCGCGTCGAGTAACGGTTAACAATAGCTCTGTTCAATATGGAAAAAAGTGCGCAACTTTCAGCACCACTTAAAAATAGGTCGTTCGATTTGAATAAGCGTAGAACTAGATCTTCGATAAAGCTGATCGATTTCACAGCACAGAATTCGAAAAAAGTGCACTTCTCAAAGAGTGTCGAAATTCCTGACGCGACTATGCGGTAAGCAGCTGTCCTGATCAACCGTTCTCTTCTGAAGAGGTGATCGCATTTGTATCAAAAAAGGTTTTTTACGTTGTTCTTCATGACCACGAGATAGGCACCAATGTTTTCAGTTTTCTCACCTCAAAGGACGGAAACAGAACGAAAATCGTGCGGATAGAACCGAGAATTGGTTTTTCAAAAGAACGTACGTCGAGAACGGAGAACGGAGAACTTCAAATGCAGCACTCCTTCGCCATATCGAGCAAAGCTGCCGCAGGCACACAATGTGGTCGGCACGGACGTAACGGACGGTTTCCAAGTGATGGCACGACACTCGTCATTGTGTCGCGTCTTTCGAAAAATAAAAAAAAAAATAAAAAAGTACGAATCATTTTTTGTAATCGAACGATTCTGCCCGTGATCGACGTACGGTCAACGATTCGGTCCGTTGTGTCGAACGTCGGTCAGCACGACCGTTTTATGCGGCGCATTCGCCATATGGTTGGACGAGACAAAGCTCGCTTTTCCATTTTCGATGGCGGCAGCGCCGTCCTGTCTTTTGATTTTCGTCGGCGAATCGTCTTTGTGGATCAACGACACTTTGAGCGATGGCTCCGTATTGGCGCGTACCGGAATACGCGAACCGACAGCCCGCACGGGCGACACGGACTGCGATACTTTGGGCGACTTTACAGTCGCGTTCGGCGATTTTATTTTCGCATCGACGACGAAACCGCCGCTCGAAAACCGCCTCGGAGAGGCACGCGTCGAAGCGCCGCCGCCGTTAACGCTGGATGACACGCTGTTGACGCTACGCGTGCTGGCTGTGCTGCTGACGCTACTGGTGCTGCTGCTGCAGCTGCTGCTACTGCGGCTAGTATTCACTTTCGGGAAGGTACGCTCGTCAGTGGCCTCGCACTGCGAAACGACGGCGGCGGCGGATGCGTCGAATTTGGAAAGAACGGTTGGCGCCGCAGTTTCGGTGGTTACGTTGGGCGTCGCGTCAGATTTAGTCGCGACGACCGCGACGTTGGCGCCAACTTTGGCAACGTCTGCGACGACGTCAGCATTCGGTTTGTCGACGACCGGTGGCGTCGGAGCAGCCGGTGTGACGCTCGATTCGGTGCACTCGTCACGACTCATCTCCTTGACCGTGTCCATGGACGAGCATTCGTCACGTGAGTCGTCGACCTCTTCAGCGCTGACACTGCTGCTGCTGCCTCTACCGCTGCCACTAACGACACCTGTGGCGTTGGAGATGCAGACGCTGCTCACACTACCGGCGGATGACTCGTCTGCGCATACGCGACTGAAATTGAGTTCGGCGGCGGTGGTGAAAAGTGTATCGTTTGGTGCATCTTCGACGTCAGACGTGGAAAGTGAGGGCGCTAAAATTACATCGCCTGTGGTGACGACGCTGCTGGTAGAGGCGGCGTTAGGCGCCACTTTCACATCGATTTCCGTGACGAAAGTGTTGTTGGAGGTGGTGGTTGGTGGTAACGTTGGTACTGGCGAGGTTGGTAGCGCCGGTATGACTTCATTCTCGTCGTCGTCGTCATCATCATCGACGTAGGCGGCACGGTCACCATTTTGCGCCGCCAATTGCCAGCCGTCCATTTGGATGCGTGTCGCCTTGAGCGGCGTCGATACCACCATCGTGTAGTGGCTGCTACCGGCATACTCGTCGCTATCGAACCCTTCGGCCGGCTTCAGCGCTTCCGCCATGGTGCCAAATTGGGACGATTTTTTCAGTTTAGGCGCACTCGGCGCCAGGTTTGCGGCGACATCCGCATCAACGGCGAACAATGGCGGCTCGAGAGTGCCGAATAATGACGATTTCTTCAGCTTTGAAAGGCTGAGACCGGGTTCAACGATGCCAGCGCCGCCTATCACGTCGACGGCGTCTTCCGCGCCTACTGCGTCATTTGCGATGGCGCCAATGCACTCTTCGGGTGGATGCGGGGCTTTGCGTTTTTTGCTGGCGCGTGGTGTGTGTTCGGTCAGTTCGAGGGAGACGGCGCGTTCGAGCGGAGGCGGCGCTCGCGGCGCATCGCCTTCGATTTTGGAGAGGTCACCCATCGAGGCGGCTTTCCGATTGGTGTCGTCGGCGCCGTGGTGGACGGTGATGTGCGACGCATTCAGCTCGATGGTCGTGTTGAGCAGGCGGTCCGCCTCCTCCATTTCGGAATCGCTGTCACCTTCGGCGCTATTCTTTTTCACCTCTTTGTCGATTTCGCTGAGCAAATTGAATTCGCCGCCGCTGCTACCGTCGGCGACGGCCACGCAGCTGACGCTTCTTCGTTCATCACTGTTGCTGCTCGCAGCCGGAGACGTTTCAGGTGGAGGACGCGGCGGTGCCTTACGTTTTGCGGCTTTGGGCGCCGACAAATCTTCTGTGGAGCTGACACTGCCAGACCGCAGCCGCAGATCTATGAATTCGATTCTGGACGAGTCGACGTCATCGGCGGCAGCGACGGCGCCCACTGCCTGCTGTCCGTTTTCGTCCTCTTTAAGCGACGTTGATACGGTTGACTTATGCACACGTTGAGCAATTTTATCTTTCAGATTTTGGTAGCCCTGGACAAGCGCTTTTTTCACGTTCGCGTCTTTGAACGAGGTGACCAGGTTTGCTTTGTCTGCGGCTGGGCGGGGGGATGGCACCTCCTCAACTGGGCTGCTGGTTTGTGGTAAGGGCAGATCAACCTCGTCGAAGCTGAGTTGATCAACGACCACCACGGTCGAAGAAACGTTGGTGGTGGGGGGGCCGGCCGCTGCAGATGCCGTTTGTTTTTCAATGGTAACCGGTTGATTGATGGTAATGGTGTTCAAGTTTGGTTTGCGGCCAATATCCGGCAACACTTTGACACCGTATCTGCACATTTTGTCGGATACTTCGGACAGTACTTCGAGGACTGCTGGCTTTGACGACGCCGAAACAGCATCATTCTTGGGTGCAGTACCATTAGCGTAGGCAACAGGAGCAACCTGGAAAAAAAACAAAAAACAAATTCGACTTTTACACACGCTAATATCGAAAATGTTTGTTTATCTGAATAGGCGAAAATAAGGGCCAATAAGGAAGAAGAATTCCCAAAAAATTTTCAAAAATGAGGATTAAACTTACCGTGTAAATTTTTTATGACGTCTAAAGGAGCGGTTAGGGGGGGATGAAATTGTCTAGTTCCGCCTATGATTACCAAATTAAGAAGACAAAAATGACGCTGACATACCTGTGATCGAGTGATGATCGAGAACGAATGGTCTCTGAAAAATGAACGTTTTGCCCCACTGCGGATATCTTCGACCTCGATTTCGATTTCGTACGGCGATGCCGAACGAAGAATGTCTTCGGCATCCTTGAATTCTATATCGCCAAAATTTATTCGAACTGCCGTAATGCGATCGCCTGCACAACAATAAAATATATCATTATGTATTATGATCTTCGTTTTTCTAACATAAAGGGTACGTTTGTTCGTTTGAACGGGTAATACTCGAAAACCAATCGATAGATTTCGATGATTCGTTCACCAATTTATTTGTTTTTGTTTCTCTGGTGTTTTTGACGGATACAAAATTTTTAAAAATTTCCTATTTGATCCCCTAATACAGATTCGTAAATGATTTTCAAATTATTATTTTCATCATATCTGTTGTGCACACATTAACAACAAATTAGACCACATTTTCTTTCAATATAATTACGTTTCAAACAAAATGTGGATCCAGTGCAATCTTTGACATACATAAACAAATTAGAAGTAGTATAGAATGAGTGAAAGCCACCTCACACCAAAACTTACTGCATCCAGAAGAAAAAGGACGATCCTGGAAATCATTCGACATTTTTTAAGCCATCATCACTAAATTGTATTTTTAACGCGAATTACTTTCAAGTTTACGGCTACAAATACTTATTTTCAATTGAGATTCTCGGAAAAATAAAGAAGTGAGTCATAATTGTTTCAAGAATAACGTAAATATATGATTTGCATTCCTTGCACAATCGAGGATACTCTAAAAATTAGAAATCATTTTTGTATTTAATTTTCGTTTTGTTAAATAAACATTATGTCCACTTGAAAGTATTCACTTTTTATTGGAAATTTTGTTTTCACTTTTCATTGCATACGACGTCATTTTTTTGCTACGTACCTCAGGTTAAACATTTCCAATGTTAAAATTCGAATTAGGCAAAACATTTTAATTTTCGGTTTACACAGGATTTATGTAATTACGCAGTCAATTACATTCATGGAAACCTCGTTTCTTATTTATGATGTATTCGAGCAAAAATGGTCAGTTTTCAGACTAAGAATCTACAAATTTTGTTAATTTTTGCACAACTTGTACAATGAATTTCAACTAAAAATACGTATGAAATTTTCGATAACTTATCAGGTTGACGATGAATTTACTTCGTAGGGATGCGATAGTGTTTTCAGAACTAGGTATATATGCTATAGTGCCTTATAATAATGAAATTGTTTCTCTACCGAAACATTAAATCTAATTTTCCCTAAAACCTATCAGCGAAAGTGGGGTACTAGGGCATTCGGGCCCCCGGCAATTGCTGGACATCCCGTCATAAATTTTTCAACACCTACAAGAATTACTAAGTAAAATTTTTCGACCCTTATGTCAAAACATATATGTTTTCAGTCTCTCAACTTAAAAGTGCTCCAATTCATTCAATTTTTCTACTAAAAGACCAGAAAATTGCTTATTTTACTCATACGCACATTTTTCTCCAATTACATATTAAGCATTTCTTAAAACTGATCATTACGTCTGAGTGAAAGGCGAATCTAGGATAAAACTTTGACGGTGGGTGGGGGAGTAGCTGAAGATTCGGTCATTTTTTTCACAAATACAGATGAGTAAGTCTACTTATTATTTTTTTGTTTTTCTTAACAGCACATATTTTCGATATTTTCTGGAAGAGCTTCATCCGGTTGGGAAGAGGAACTAATCCTACATACTGCCTACAGCTTTGCTTTTGCTGCAGAATACCAAATACTTTCAACGAATGAAGGGGTGTGAGTATTTTGCCAACGAATTTACAAGCAAAATACTTCGACCTTGATTTCTGATGTAAAATGTACAGCGAATTTGTTTGTGTCATTTACATGTTTGTATTATATTTTTTTTTATTTTTTTATTTTACGTATGTCGGCCAACTACATACTCGTGCAGCGCGTAACACCAAATACTTGACTTACTGTTGGTATAATATATAATTGATGGGCATGAAGACAGATCGAGACTGATGGCTTTCCACATATCGACGAACAATCAACGCTCGTAAATAATCTTTTTATGGTCACATAACCTGTTTTTTTTTCTCTTTCTTCATCTATTGCAAATTTTAGGCGCAGATTTGTATAGCATGAGGGTTACATGCGGTGACTCATCGAAAACAATGACAAAAAGAAGAAAAAAAATCTAGTAACTCCATTATGACATTGTAATTCATCAATCAGTCAGTCAGAAACATGTTCACTGCTAAGAATTCGCTGTCCAGTGAAATCAAACGAAATTACTAGAACTTCCAATTTTTTATGAATACCTAGCCTTTCAAGTTTATTTCTCAGCTTTTTTTTGGGTAATTTTATTTTGCTGCTTGCAGCAAGAACTGCTTTATTATAGGTCGCCTACACAATTCTCTTTTCGTAAAATAAGAAGAGTAGAATTTTAAACGATTTTCTTGGGAAATGTAGAGAATGTAGAAACTTAATTTTGGTACCTAGGCTCAGAATGTCGATTTTTCAAGAGTGGTTTAACCGGTCAGAGGATTATTGGGGTTAGGTATAGAAATTTTAATTCCAGTAGTTTCGATTCAACAACAAGAATGTCGATATTAGGAAGATGAAAAAGATAGATAAAGCACAAAAATATGAAGGTAACTCAAAATTGAGAAGGTGAGTACCACTGACTATTCAACTGGAATTCTATATACATACTTGGATACCACAGGCCTGCTGAACTGCAGTTCTAAAATGGTTTTCATTACATCATATGAAATGTATTAAGTCCGTAAAAAAGGTATCTATATGGAGAATACAAATATTCATAAACACGAAAACGAATTATTTATTTTGTTTCATTTACTTTTCATCTTTTAAAGGCAAGTGATTTAATTATAGTAAAAAATTGTTGTCAGCAAAGAACCAAAAAAGGCCTTATTACACACGCGGTTATACTTAATTTTCACAGTTTCTAGTAGTCTATTAGCCCACCCACTTCGATCCTTTCTTTTATTAAGTAAGGACCAATAATAGAAAAAGCAGATTTCATGAGCAAACCTCCAATATAGCTAGTTTTTGAGATTGATTCAAGAGTACATGATTGCTGGTGTTTTTCCCGAATTTCATTTACCGAATGGTAATTTTCCCGAAAAACTTTTTGTCGAATAGTCATTATCCCGAACTAATAATTCCGCCATTTTCCAAAATGACATTTTTTTCGAATGGTAATTTTTCCGAAAAGATGGATAAAATAAGTCAACTAAAAGGAAAAATGTAATATGTCAAAAATTTCAATTTTTGTGATTTTTAAGCTATGTTGACATCCTTCCAGGCCTTGAGATTTTCTATTTGGAAAATGCAGGATGTTCAACTTTTTCACAAAATGATTTTTGGCATGCTTTTCAGGTTTTCTAAACTCGTTTCTTAGTACTTACCTATTTTACTTGATTTTGAAATAAAGACAGGGTGAGATTGAATGAGTAATTTTTTGTCATCTGTAAGAGTGTTCTATTGAACTTACAAAAAATTTCAAAAATAAATTCCACATAAAAGTATTTCTGAAAAATTTTTATCTAACTTTTCAAAACAGTTATTGAGTATAATATGTTTGAAATTGTTCAGTCTCATCCCGTTTAATGATATTTGGAGTTGAGTTTGTACATAAATGTAACATTTGATAAGCTCATTTATCCAATACTTTGTGGATAATCCTTTGTAGTATAAATGCCATAGATAGATAAATAATTTATAATCATATATAGGTGTGTGTATATATATATGTAAAAAGAACACTCTTCTTTTTCAAATGACTACAATTTTGTATGTTACTCTCGTTCTTTCATGAATTCGTAATGTTTATTTTTGTTTGACCTATATAAAGAAATCGACTATCTAATATTTACCGTTCCGATCTTATTATCTTTAAGTTACGTCATTTCATGCATTATCGACTCGACCATCCTTTGTTAAATGACATCATTTTTTACCATACTCAACATGACTATTTTCCTTTTGTAACAAACGTCGATTTCATTTATCAAATTCATTTATTCATTCATTCGTCCGTTAATCGCCGTTTCAGAAAAACAGATAAAACCTAGTCATATCTTCGTTTGTTTCTTTGTGTGTAATAATCTTGAATTTTCTAATTTCACTACCGTTTTTAATCGTGTCAATAAACTCTGCTTTTGATTACGAGTTCACAAAACTTTATTTACGTGCAAATTAGATTGAGTGGAATACCCGGAAACAAACTCACATATATATATACGTATATATATATAGGTATGCCTTTTGATAAATACGTAATGTACATTTGGAGGAAAAATTGGGAAATTAGTCTTTGAGAAAATAGATTTAAAAAGTCTGTCGAATAAATATTTCCTCTGTGTGATAGGATTACACTAACTTACACCAACCAACACCGATAGGGATATTCCACAAATATTCAAATAAAACTTGGTGTAAAGTCATATAACATTCCCCCATTTGTGGAATCACTTCCTGGTGTAAGTTGGTGTAAGTTGGTGTAAGTTGGAGCAGTCCTCTAAAACAGAGCTCTTCATTCAGGAAAATCACTTTGGGCAAACAGTCATTCAAATATGTAACCGATTAGGAAGATGACCATATTTGGGAAATGGTATACGATAAAATGGTTGAGAACGGGTTACCATTATTATATGCTTGCGTAGAAAATCACATTACAGGCTATAAATCAATATTCAAGAAAGAATGTCTGTTCTATTGTCAAATTTTGCCACAGAATTGAGTTGCAGGCCTACTGGTAAACATAAGCCCCATTTATGGGGTCCGTGGGATGCTACATCACTCGAAAATTCTCAATCAGCACCCTCAAATCAAATTCATGTACCTGGGTACATATCTGTGCATATAAAATATTTCAGACTAAAAACTGTTGAAACACTGTCACTACAGAATCACAGGAAAGATTTTCAGGAGATTTTCAAGAAAAAATTGCGTTATTCCAAAAAAGGTTTACAGCTATTGTGGAATTCCGTAGCCATCCTTAGGACAAAGTTACGGAATTTTTATCATTCGTGAGAAGAGAAAATGAACAAAACATTTTTTGAAAGGAACGAAAACCAGTAAAATGGAACTGAAAAAAATTCTTCCCCTTTTTGTTTATTATTCATAGTTTGTTAAAACGTAGTTTTTTTGCGAATATTGCTCCAAAAAACTAACAAAAAAGAATCTCAAGTATTCGACTAAAATGGTGCCTAAACTGATTATATTCAACTAAGAATGGTAATTTTGTTGAGATTTTATCTAAATTACCAACTGAAGGAGTTCTAATGATACAAAATTGAGTAAGTTTCAATTTTTTAAAAAGCAATGGTAAGAAAAGAACACCAGCAAACACCATGGCATACAAAAAATATGTACAATAATAACAGAACTGCTTACAAACAGGACTAATCAATTTAAAAGAGATCCAATTAGCAGCCTTCAACATCAATTGTTTTTTATTTTCATATGGTTTGGAAAAAAAAAAAGATTAATTAACATTCTACCGGTCCTAATTCAGTATCAAGGGTAGCCCGCATGTATCGCTCTAATCACTTTAAAAATAGATAATTCCAGACCTGGATTATACTAGCCTACCTGGTTTGATTCGACCGCTTTCAGATGCAGGTCCATGATGCAGCAAATCTTTCACAAAAATGCCATCTCGTTTGGTGCCGCTTATGCCAAATCCGAGACCAGCAAAATCTCGTCCTTTGAGCGGAATAATGGAAGACGATGTCTGCAGAAAAAAAAAACTGTGCAGTTCTCAGCTGAAATTTCTATAATGTGCAGATCAATTTTAAATAGCAGGTTTTTTCGACATTTCACCAATTATTTTATCCCTGTCGATGAAAATACAAAATAGAACGGATGAAAAATTACAAATTTTCTGTCGGGCGGACTGAAGTGAGGTGGACATAGTTTTCTCGAAGAGATATTTCAGTACAACTCGAAAATAACACAGACCAAAGGCGTAGCCACGATTTCTTCAAGAAAGGGGCAAAGATTCAAGGCAAATCGAGTGCAATTTTTTTGTTTGGTGGTTTAGTCGAAGTAGATACATATTGATTTTGGTTAATTTAAAAAAAAAAAAAAAAAATCATTAGGGGTAATCGCCTCTTTTTCTCCCCATGATATAAACCAATAATAGAGAACATTTTCGTTAAAATTGATGAATGGAGAGGGAAGTAACAGAAACAGATTGTATTCAAAAAAAAATTTCGAATAGATAACTCAAGTAAATGAGCACAAAACTAATAGAGTTCATCTACAAATTACTATCAGCGTAATGTACCGAATTTCACAAAGATCGAACAGAAATGGCGCCCGAATTCGTGTTAATCAGATTTTGTACATAACCATACACATAAACATGTAGGTACATATAGGAACAACAGGCCACCAGAATAAGTACTATATACAGTAGAAATATGAATTTTATTTTTTGGTACCAATGGGCCTCTTTCGACATGAAATGAAGCACTATTTATGTCCCAGCTCAAATTTCCACTATTAGGTCAAATCTAAATAGCAGGTTTCTCGGTTTTTCTTTTTTTGATTTTCACGATAAAACTATTTTTGAAGAAAATTCTTTAATTTTCTGCCTGTTTATCCATCTATCTCGTTTCAACTTTTACTCTTCCTTTCTTGGTTTTCAACAAGTTTTCATTCCTTTTATCAAAATTTCATTACATCCTATTTCCTTGCATCTGATTTTGTGACATATATAGAAACAAAAAAAAACAAAAAACGAAGACTTTTCCTATTATTGCAACTGATAAGGCGGCAGAATGCCACGCCGTCAACTTACCGCGTGCGGAACGAGCGAGTGATCCAAAGACTGGGTTCGAAACTCGTCAGTTGTTTTTGGAAAGCCATTGGAATCATCTAGAGAAGCGTTTTCCTGCAGGCACCAAAAAAAAAAAAAAATAAATAAAGAATCTAAAAATATTTTTGAAAAAATAGGTTGTTCTATTGGTCAGGTAAGTGAATTACGCGAAGAAATACAAAGTTAACCCTTTCATCACTTTTCATATTTCCGCTAAAATAAAAGTCAAAAATTTCTCAAGTGAAGATGTGGAACTACTTGTTACTCATATAAAACCAGTTTAAAAATTGAAAATTCTCTAAAGACCAAATAGGAAACGGAACTAACTTGTAAATCACAAATTGTTAAATATTTTAAAATTTTTAGATGTTCCTATTAGGGCTGTTCAAAAATCTATTAAAATTTATCTGAATAATAAACAAGGAAACCTGCTGGAATTTCCTACCTCAGAATTATTCAAATACAAAAACCTATAGGTAGTAATAAAAGAGAGGAAAATAGTTTTTTTCCTGATTTCAAAATGAAAACTGTGAATGCTTCGATGATTTTTTTTATAACATGAAAGAGAAATTATTTTGAAACGAAAAAATTATAGATGAAAAAAATTATAATATGACAAAGCATTTTCCTCTTTTTTATACCGAGCTGTAAATTTTTATGTTTCGATAATTCTAAGGGAAAAAATTCCACAAGGTTTTCTTGTTTTGAACAGCTCTAATAGAAACATGTGAAAAATTTGAAAGTATTTAACAATTTGTGATTTACATATTAGTTCAATTTCTTATTTGTTTTTAGAGGGGGATATTCGTTTTCATGGGACTCAAGTCAGCTTAAAGAGTATAAGTGACTTAAAAATCAGTGGAACAGCCCCATTGGTCCAGAACTTAAATCTCTGTTCATGCTAACAAATGCATGATACCATATACCATATTCACACTTATCCGCTTGAAACACGATGTTTGTTTACTCCCTAAAATTATGCTTTTCATTGTATAATAATGTGCATCAATACTTTTTCCTCTCTCTCTAACCAATTGCACCATGTCTATTGATGATTCCGACGTCACGCATTTCTCGTATACCTAACACTCTTTTGTCTAACCAAAAACACCAACAGATCCTTAAATGCGAACTGTACCCTAATGAAACGTAATTTTTCCTCTATGACATTGTAATACTACGACATGTCGGCTGCAACCATTCATTTTTTAATTCTATTAAAAATTTGGTTCGCAGTTTTACATTACTGTTTTATAATCTGAGTTGCTAACTTCAGAGATTTATCCCCACATATTAAGAAATTTTGGGGAGAGTGGTACACGGTGGAACTTTTAAATAAGAGAAGCAATTTTAATTTTTTTGTCCCGAACACCACTGACAGTGGTTAAATACGTCATTACGTAAACCCCAAGCTAAAAATTTTTTACAGAACACGCATTCTTCCTTTGTTGTCAATGATTTATTGTTTTCGTATTCCTGAATTTTTTTTCCATCATTTTTCAGTTCATATAGAATTTCAAAAAGAATTTCAAAAGGCACTCATTTTTAGTTGATACTTCTTCTGTGTACATGAACAATTTTAGTTCAAAATAATGATATGGAGTATTCTGAAAATTGACTTCATGAAAATACTGATACGGATACACAGTAGAATGGCTAAGTGTGATACACAGTGGAACTATATAAAACCCCATTAGTAAACAGTGGAACACTAATTTGTTGGTATTTTGAAGGTTTTTTAGAGTTATTAAAGTAAATTATGATTCAAATATTTAATATTTTCTTAAATTTGTAAAAACTTAGGCAGCATAAATCGTCTATCCACTTTGACGCTTAACAAGAAAGAAGTTATGCTTGGGAAAAAAAAAAAAAATCGTGAATTTGTATGTTATGAAGAAGTCGAAGTTAAAAACATCGTTTTGAATATTATCTAAGGCTGAACGCAAGAACAATACTCAAGTGTTTACTGGGGCGACTTAAGGAGTTACCGTAAAATAATTTTTTAGCTACTGGTAATCTGATATACCCCAAGATGATACTTAGCTCTCAATAAGAAGCTCACCTCACCAGTACTCGAGTATATCTAACATTTTTACGGAAAGTAACGTTTTTTGCATACAAAAAAAAAAAAAAAAAATACTCAAATAACAGATACATTAAGTCGCAGTTAGTGCTTATAGTATCGTTCCAGCATTCGTTGTTTGTAGTAATCATACAAATGAATTCTAAGACCAAAGGTAGTTTGACATTAGAAAACAAAGAACGTACTTTGGTGTCGGTGGGCTGTTTCTTGGCACGAACGACTGGTGTGCCCTCTGCAAAAGTTACAAAATGAAACACATTATAAGTACCTGTCTGATGGAATGATGAAAAAGGGGTATCAATAAAAATTAGTACTGCACTTACCCCGAAAACCAGGATTATCGAAGGCGTATTCCGGATCCGCTTTTTCTACGTCCGTGACCAGCACTAAATGTTTACCTGCGAACATGAAAAACACATACCAGCAAATTTAACAGACAGTTCTAATAGATTTGGAAAAAAACGAAAACAAAAACAAATAAATGAGATACCTATAACGATATAATGTATAAAATTTAATAATAGTCAACCATTAGACTATGTTGCGAGACAAAATGCAAGGTAGGAGAAACTCGTAATATAACTTAATATGTGAAAATTTTTGATAAAAGGGGATTCCTCAGGAATATCGCACGAGCAATATGTTATCAACATTCGATCAATGAAACTCTCTCACTAATTGAAATCAAAATAATAAATTGGAGACCGGATTATAAAAACGAAATAATCAAAAACAACAATTTTTCAGCAATACAGCAAAATGTCAACTACTTGTTGCGTTTTGTCGGCTAACAGTATTAGGTATTTTTCTCAATGGTGTAGTCAGAGGAGTTGTACTGGGAGTTGAAAGCCACCCACTTGAAATTTTAAAAACTCCTCTCTACAAGTGAAGATACGATAAAACTTCTGAGCCGGAGACTCAAGAACCTGTCATTTTTCCTGGAATGAAAGTAAGTAAGATATTATTCCATTGTTTCTCTTAAAAGTAGCGTAAGAATACACTTTCGAATTTTTTTCTGATGGGCGTTCAAATTTTGGGGGCTATAATCCCTCCCCTTCGATTTACCTGCGAACTCGTTCTATTTAAACATAGGAGAAGATGAACAGTTCATGAACATATATATGTTTCGCGAAAGTATTTGCTAACTAAAACCACCCTGATAGCCAATATCCTCATTAATCAATCCTGACTACGCCAAAATGAAAAATTTGAGCGCCTATTATGTTAAAGGTTGCAACTTACTAGCCTCACAAAGCTCTAAATGACCATACAGATAGCTGAAAATTTTTCTATTCTGCGGTTTTGTTGCATAGGTATTTTTAGGCTGAATTCAAATCTGAGCTATGACTTTTTCTGTCACACACCATTTTCAAAGAATTATGTATGTCAATTATTTTTTGAAAACTGATAATGATGAAGCATTAAAATAATTATTCAACTGTTAAAAGTAAATATAATTATCATTATCAGTGAGTTTAATTTTCTTCTAAATTTCAGAAAAAATAGTACAGTGACAGCAAGTTTTTCAGTTGCCCAAACAGCATATTTCTGAAATTTCTAATGCACTTTATTGTTTTAAATTACCAGTGACACAATAGAAACAATTATTTCAGTAAAGAGACTGATTTCTAGGGTTTTCTTACTTTTAACTGAAGCATCTTTTTACATGGAAGCACATTCACTTTTCATTGAGGAAGAGGTTACACGTTCTGAATGAAATGTAAATACTTACGTCATAATGAGGACTTTAATACTTTGTTCCATTTTTTATAATTTTCGTGAAAGACTCATCATTATGATAAAATCTTAATGTTTCGTAACTTTCTGATCATTAATTACATAAAATAGAGAAGAAATTTAGAAATAAAATAATTAAATTAATTCTCTAAAATAAAAGTTGAGATCAGATACGTAAGATAGTCTATTCCATATTCCATATTATATTTTTTCTACAGTCAACCAAAATTTACAATATTTTTAAAATAAAAGAAAAAAGTTTATCTGGTTAGGTATCGGACTTCACCAAATTGAAACATCAGCGACAGATTTCATTTCCAATTTAGATCTGAGATAATAAATTCAAGCTACATTTAACTAGTGTATGACTGGGGAATTCAGAATGTTTTTAACTGGCTCAAGATTAACAAGATGTATTTTCATATCGCTAATAAAAATAATGAAATGAGCTAAATAAAAAAATGAAGTAAACGATCTCACTCTCCATCGTCACATGGTAAACTTCACAATACATCAAAACAGATACTCAACACCTCTACAATTATTAAGACCTAAGTCAAGTCACATCAGTATATACTATGCTTTATTATAATTCAAATTGTTTAGAGATCATTTTCCAAATTGAGGGCTTTCAAACAAGTAATAGGGGGAATTGTGTAGAGTTAAAATGACTGACCTCGTGTACACTAGAGGTATGTGAGGAACGAAGTTTTCATGTCTTTCCCATTCTAAATTCAAGGTACCATAATTTTGAATATCTATGATCTTAGGCTGTCTGGTTTGAGTCAATTCAGTTAATTTTAACGATATAATGACCTCCTTTTGGGGCGTTACAAAATATCTTCCTCAACAAGGTTCAAAAGTGAGTTTACATGTCTTGGGAATTGCTCACTTGCTACACAAGTTTTGCTAACTTCCTCACATGTAAATGCTCACTTTGGAACCTTGGTGTGTAATATACTATTAGGGCTTTGTCATTTTTGAGGTTAAAATATTTAAATTCATTTTTGAGGAACAGAAGTAAAAAAAAAAAATTATTTCAATTTTCACTATATGGTTGTGTATTTGGAAAAAAAAAACAGTGCTTTAACCAATAGCATTCCAGAAGGTGCCTGCATTAGCCAATGAAAACACAACTCCTGTTAGGCAGTTTGTTTAAAAATGAATTTGGTGATATAAAATGTATCGATATACATTATATATCGATTTGAATGTGAAGAAGTGAGGAATATGGTAGGAATCGCCATCGATGTTCATATATCGATGTATATCGATATTTATTGATGAAGAGCAGTTATTATTTTTTTTAGCTAGTGTATATGATTTCTCACTCAGAATAACCACTCAAACTTCATTCTCCCGAACTTCATTATCTCATAGGTATAAAATGTATACTACATTAAATATTCGAGTCTGCTCAGACCCTGGAGCGCGTTTTTCTCAATCTTCGTCAACAACTATAGCCTACAGTGAAGGAAATATTCAAAAATTGTTCTCTCACTTGACTACTTCATTTTTAAATAAAAATTTTTTTACTAGAAAATTAGCAGATGATGGCGAAACAGGTGTGAAATTTATAATAAAAATCGTTCTTTCCTTTGAAAATTTCACGAAAATCAGCGTATCTTCTCCATTTTTTACGTGTACTCGAGTCATTTAGGCGTTTTTCGAATGAACAAAAACATCGTCTTCAAGTTGGAGGGAAAAAAAGAATAATGTTTCGTGAATAGATCGATTGGACATGATGTGACTGTCTTGTGTTGCACTGGGTATAACTCTATACCCTGTTCTCGTTTGGCAGCAATAGATAATACGATTTATTCAGTCATATATCTCGAGAACGAAACGTACGTTTAAGCTGAAATGTTGCTGAGACATCGACCTAAATCGATTGAAGATTCCGAGAAAATTTGGCTTTAATGGTACGTTTGGTTACGGAGATATCGAGAGAATTCTGTTCGGACAGCAATGATTCAATGAAGAATAATACGAATCCAATTTAGATAGGCAATTCCAGTAGGTTAATATCTCGAGAACTGAACGTACCTACGTTTAAGCTGAAATTTCGCTGAGACACTGAAAGACGACATAGCTACAGATTCTGAGAAAATTTTTTAGAAATCGTACTATTGATTTTTAAAATTTCGCTGACGTTTGGACTTCGTGATTCAAATTAATGATTCAAATTGAGTTTAGTCGAAGAACTGCAGCCATTCTACGTCAGTTTATCACTTAAAACGCTTCGTATTTCAGCGGAACAGACTTCTGCGAAAAAGTCGATTAGTCGAATAAGGCGAAATATTTCAAATCAATACCTATGCGTAAATTCAGTTCGACATGCAAAAGCTGTACACTTCCACCAACGCGCGTCCAAAAAATCGATTGTCAGCATAATTGCATTTCGAGTTAACCTTTGAAGCCACTGATCGGATGTAAAAGTCTTACTGTGGCGATACCTAGGCTTAGACTTTGTATCATAATTCGTTTTACGTGATCCAACAGGCAGAAATATATAGTAATGAAAATACTCCTATGTATTTCACTGCGCCAACTTTTCCGGCGCACAACGCACGTGTTTTTTACACCCCTAACCCGCAGCCGGCAACCGCCTTTAGTTGAAAATATTCGCACCCTTCGCAGCGATAAACATTACCATTGAAACGGCGGAAGAAAGTGAAAGAAGGAGTACCAATAGGTCGAAGAGACGATTGGCGAGATGGTTTAAAATGTCTCGACCTACTTTCTCTAGGCCGGTTATTGCTTTTTCGAGGTCTCGTTCTTCCGGTTCGGGCAACGCGCGTACACTTTTTACTCTCTTTACTTTCTTCCAAGTTCGGCTTTTGACGCGACAAGTTAAACGAAGTTTAAAGGTGCGTCAACACTGCTGCGGTATCATCCTGCATGCGCGGAGTGTACCAGAACCAAAATATTTTTGGATAAAAGTCTTTCAAAAATGCAGCTTCGATAGAGGAAGAAATTTATTGTCTAAGTTACGTTTGACGTACTCATTGCGAATTTTTCCTATCACTTTACAATGTCAATTACCTTTACTACGTTCACGCCAAAAATGTTTATATTACTCTACCTACTAGATGCCGAACTCATAACATTTTACAGGGACAAAATGTGAAGCCAACCGTCGCCATCTTTGAACTGGGCATAAGCACCGCAGAAATGCATGGGTAGAATAGGATTTTCTAGTAAAATTGTATTTTACGGGGTAAATTGCATTTATTTTGTTTTTAGATATATTATATATCAAGAATAGACGTAACAAGGCTCACTTATGCTGAAAAAAAAAATTTTTTTTGTTCAAAAATAAAAATGCGATATTATTGTTTTATTATGTCTATGTTTCATCATTATAATAAACGTATAACCCAATTTTTTAAGACAAAATTCAACGAAAATTAGTCAGACAAAATTCAAGGTGCATGCGCCAAATATAAATGTTTCTTTGTTTCCATCCTAATAACGA
This sequence comes from Ericerus pela, assembly GCA_011428145.1. NCBI lineage: Eukaryota > Metazoa > Arthropoda > Insecta > Hemiptera > Coccidae > Ericerus > Ericerus pela. The sequence continues at coordinate 2,189,757 of WOFM01000631.1, read as the reverse complement.
ATTGATCACGGTTACCAGGCCAGTACAAGACAAAACACCGTGAAGTGGCGCTTTAGGGCTATATATAATATGCATAAAACCAAAATAAATGTAATTTATCCCATATAAAATAAAAATTGACTTGAAAATCCTATTCCACCCATGCATATTGTGCTATACCCAATTCAAAGATGGCCGCAGTTTGCTTCACTTTTCTTGCCGAGTTTGGTATCTAGTGTAGTCAGGCCCATAGCCAGACAGTTTTATCAGCAGGGGTTATTGAAATTGTTGGGGGGCGCACTTTCACTCATGGCAGTGGCGTAGGTACCCCCCGCCCCATTGACAAATAGGTGCTAAAAAAAACAAAAAAATTTTTCACTCCTTTCGTTTTCTTCGAAGATGAAAAAAAAAAACCATATGGCGCCTTTATTTTTATGCATGCAAATATGCCCAAAAAATGCCAGGATGGGCTGGAACTTGTCCAGACCGGGCGGAGCCTGGTCTAGCCCATACGTGGCTACGGGCCTGAGTGTAGTATTTAAACATCTCTGGTTCACATTAAGAAGTGCGTGATGTTATAAACCATTTTCACACTTGTCTGCTTGAAACGCGATGTTTGTTTACTCTACAAAATAAGGTTTATCATTGTATAACAATGTGCATTGATTCCTCTCTCCCCAACCAAAAGCCACATCTATAGGTAATTCTGACATCACGCACTTCTTAATGTGAATAAAGTATAACTGGACAAACTGTCTTACCAAAATTCGCTAATAACACTTTACTTATCCTCTTTACCTGTCTACCAACAAATATGATATGAAAGCACAAAACTGAGTGAGGGTGCACATAAAGGAGGTCCTGGGGGTCTGAACCCTCTCTTAGCCAAAAAAAAAATTAGATTTCCAAAAATAGTGTGTTTTGGTCATTTTAGGTGATTTTTTTTGTTGAGAGGAGGTCAGAAGAGACTACTGACAATATGGGGAGCCCCCCTTATGGTAGAGCTATCTGCTTCCTAAGAAGTTATTGATTTAGGGTTACTTCATAAGTAGTGGGTGAAACGAGAATTTTGATAGAGTGACTTATGAAAGCGACTACTGACACCACGCTAGGTAGTCCAGCTATTCATTGAAAATACTAGATCTGCCAATTTGTAATACCAGTCGGAATAGGAAGCAGTCATTGTCCAATGGGACCTATGGTCTGAGCAATCACATCTGAACAAAAAGCTGAGGTTCACTATACCTCTGGACAAACAACTTACCTACATCTCGGTTTTAGCAGATTTTTTAAATAAAAAAAAGTATCAAAAAACGTCTTTCATAAAGACTAACCTCCACCTAATTTAAGAAAATCCATTTGGGAGAATTTTATTCATTTTCACTTATGGAATGAACCTGTAAATGAGTTTTTAAACAATAAGCTTTTTTTATTTATTTTTGACTTTAGCTTAAAGCGAAATAAATATTATTTCGTTGCAGAAGGTTGGCTATAGCATCGGTATATTAGTGTATTTATCAAGGAAAATACAACTAATGCATTCAGTGCAATGGCGGGACATGTGGAAAAGCGCCAATTCTGAGTCGTAGATCACGAATATATACTTCTCTCAAATTCTTCTAAACACAATATACATCCAAGTTTTGCTCATTTTGGCATTTTTTGAGAATCTGTGGAACCTCGTGTTACAAGCTTTTATGGGCTATACATTCGTGTTAAAATATTTGAAATTCATCCGCTAGTTTCGGAGGAAAAGGTTCTCAAAGTGTTGCAAATCCACCATGTTGTCATCGCCGATAACTCCCGTAAATTTTAAGATTTTGGCATGAAATTTTTATGTCAGTTGGAGACTATTAGGGACTGGTTTGTTATTGAATTTGAGCGAAATCAGTCCACTGGTTTCGAATGGCCACCATTACAAAATTTGAAACTTTTGGAAAATACACACCGCCGTTGATGCGTGGCAGAGATATATTTCAAAATGGCGGTAGTGTGGAAAATAACAGTTTATAAAAAGGGAGTAGATTAAAACGTAATACTATTCCCCTAATAGCACCCTTTAAGTAGAATTCTATTTACTACCCTATCTCTCTGGTTGATATAACTTCACAAAAAAAATAATAATAATAAAACTTGAAAAAACTATAAAAAATATGTTCTTTATAATTTATTTACTGCTGTTACCTATTCACCCCGCATAAACGATGATTAATAACTATATTATTGAAAATTACTTCCACTGTCTCACCGATTTTAATAGCAAGATGATTAAGTCTTCGTTTTGTTGCAATGGACGATAGTATACCATTAAATACCTAATTACGATTTTATTATATTCTTTCTGGTATCAAGGTACCTACCATTGCTTTCGTCCTTCCGCGTTATTCAATTTTCAATTCCAATTCATTAATATTACTTATCAGGCGTTTATTTATTTTCTTGCACAGAGTACTCGAGGAAAGCCAATTTCTCCTAGAAAAAAATCAGCCAGTATTTGTTTAATTGTACATCGTATCAACCTTCAGTGTCACCACTTCATTAACTACCATTTAACATAAAAAGTAGAAATAATTGAATTTTGAAAAATTGCGTTTACAATAAAAACCTGTACTTACTACTTGCAATTATTTTTTTGCAACACCCACCCCTAAAACAGACGTTGTTGGGCGTATTAACTATGGTCTATACGTGAAGTAGGAGATTCACCGCAATGTAGAAAAGTTAAATTTCGCGCAAGTCCAGCTTGGGACTTGTTTACATTATTAAATCACCCTCTTGGCTACGCCTTCGATCATTTAGTAGCCTGTTGGATACGCAGCAGCACTATCTCACCAATATTAACGAAACGTGTCAACATTCTAAAGCCGAACAATGAACATGGGTTTACTGCACATATGCAGTAGGTATTTTTACCCAGTTTGCTTGCAAATGAGGTATTATAATTGACCTCATGGAGGGGTTAAAGGTGGGGATGATGAAAATTATCCATTTCATGAAAAAAAAAAAACTATTGCTCTCATTTTTACATTTTGATCTAATTTTTTTATGTGTATATACATACCGGGTGATTCAGTTTAACACACACCATAGGAAAATAGTTAAAACGAATCACACGGATTAAATGATACAGATGAGGTGAAATTTTAATTTCTTAACCTGAAATTAGCAATGAAATATCGATATATCGATAATTATCGGTATAAATATCGATCATTTTCGGTATAAGTATCGAGAAAACTGGGCTTTCTAGCGAAGCATTGCTGCGCTAGATTTTTTTTTTGTCTATTTTTGAAGCCATCACAAATTCACAATAACAACAAAATTAAAACAGACGCAAAAATACCTACTGCACATGATTGTGCAGTAAACTCATGCCCACAGAACATTCATTACATCCTTTTTGAGGAATGATTACTGACTATAGATATATTTTTCCAAGTGCGTGATAATTAGTAATATCTAATTATTAATAAGTGACGTACGAGTAAAAAATCAATCATTGTTCGTTAATAATAACACATAATTGATATTCGAATAGCTGATTAAAAAAAATTGACGTTATGATGAATATATTTTGAACTTTTTTTTTTTTTTACAATATCAAACTCAAAGACACCCAAAAGTCGATTTCATACAACTAAGTTAACTAAATTAAAGTAAGTTCATAATTTTTTACTAAACTATCGTAATAACGAAAAGAGATCTCAAAATCCAACGGCTTCATTTTGAATATTCAAATTTTTGAGTAGAAGCTATCTTAGTTGGCCTATATTCAATGTAATTAATTTTTTACCGAAAAACTGTAGCCCCAAATGGAGTGGGAGAGTCGAATTAAAGCCAATACATACGAACTACTAAATAGAGTACCGGAAAAAATGTCGTCTAGTTGAAACCACCCCCTCAGGGCACTCCATCTCTAAAAATCAAACATTCAAAGTGAAAACCAAAAAAAAATCTAACCTTCGGATCTTATGATTACGTTTGCTGAATATGTGAATGCGTATAGACGTATGTACATGAAAAATTATCTCTTCTTCGCAGATTTTCAAAAAAAAAAACTAGCTATTATTTCCGATTTACAATCACTTAAGTATATACGCTTAAAACGATTTTGAATTCAGTCGAAAGACCAGTTCTTGTGTTACGACTGATATTCCTTTTCAAGACTTGGCCTTTATTACTCCACTTTCCTTGGTTCTATCATATAGGTAATGGACCAATAGGGAGAAAATTTTTTTTCAGAAAAAACGAAAGAATGGCGAAAAGAGGGAAAGAGATTAAAAAAAATAGCGCAGCATGCCACGCTAGAAAATGTAGGTTTTCTTAACCAACAAAATCTAAATATATAAATAAATAAATACAATCGTAAAATGAAAATATCAACAGTATTTGACACAATGCTGGGTAAAAATAAAGTTTAATGAAATGTCAAGGAAATTCATAATGAATTGCATTGTAAGTTTATGAAATACGTGCGCAATAGCCTTCTTTCCACACAGCTGTTTCGTTTCATCTGGAATTATCTACTTACTCTTCTTAGCAATAGATGATGATTTTTTGAAATCACTAACTTCTACGTATAAACCGTTTAGTCGATTGAAACAACATTTTGCAGAGTAATCGAATATAACATACATATTCAATGTCTGTACTGAATTTTGTGATCATTGCCTGAAAATTACGCATTTTAGAACCATTTAAGCTCCAAAAGTGCAACATAATAGAATGTACCAGGCGCACCATCCAGCCGATCTGGACCAAAAACAATAATGTTAATCTTTGTATAGATCCGAATAAGCGTACCAATTTTCATGACTATTGAATGAAAATTTCGGCCTATATTGAATTCAGTCGAAATGTGTGGACATACAGAATACTGTACATATATATACATATGAATTTCAGCTATAGTGCCAAAAGTTTCTTGTGGCCATGAGACGAAAAACAAACCTACCCCCGATCCTGTGTCTCAATACCAGATTGACTTTAATATGAAGATTTTCTTTGTAAACCTACATGAAAGAGATATTTCCAAGTCACTCATAATCACACGTTGGATGAGGGTCGCAAATTAGTTTATTGATCACCGCGCATAAATACCTGAAAAAACTCTGGCGCAGCAAGCCTCACTAGAACAAGTAGGTGTTCGAGAAAAAGAATAATGAATTTTGATGGTCATACTAATTGTTTGTGAGTTTATATGCGTTAGTGGTATGTTATGATTGTACAAAATTTTTTTGCTGCTGACAAAATATTGGACAATATGAATTTTAAAATCATTATTTCTTGAAATGAAAAATTAATTAAGATGATAAAGTATGATAAATAATCATATAATTTCAAATAAAACAAAAGAAATATAACAAAGTTACGAAATAAAAAAAAAAGAAAACATGAACATGTTAATTTTTGTAAAAAGAAAAGTTCATGCAAATTAGAAGAAAAATGGACAAAAAAAGCTTTACCGAAACTATCGTCCAGTCGACCCGCACCAAAATTGGTAGCAAGTTATAATAAGTTATATTGAATATTTGTTTCAGATTTCGTACAAATGGTTCCATAATTCCGTATTTAATGACCAATATAAAAACAAAAATAGCAATACCGAAAGTACCGTCCGACCGATCCAGGAAAAAATTAGTAGAGTTCTACAATGAATTAAAATAAATATTTATATCGAATTTCGAGGCTATTGGTGCAAATTTGAGTATTTTATAGCCAAAATAAAAACAAAAATGATTATGCCGGACGTACCATCCGGCCGATCCACACCAAAATCAATAGGTCTGGTTCTTAGCTTAGTATAAATGTTTGTACGAAATTTCGTGACTATCGGATAAAAATTGCGACCTGCACTGTTGGAACAAGAAATTGATTTATATCTATCTATTTATTTATTTATCTATTTATCTATCTACCTATCGATCTATCTACCTATCTTTCTATCTATATATCTATATATTTGAATTTGAGTTATTGGTCCCAAAATTTTCCTGATGTCATGAAATGAAAAACGTATCCCCCCTCTACCCTGAGGGCTAATACCGCACCAAGCGTAATAAGTAGATTTTTCTAAAGAAAACCTACTTAAAAAGGCTCTATTGGTCACTCGTTATTAAATTTATAACCCTTACCTATTGATTCAGGTAACTTAATATATTGAAAATAATCCTACAGATTTTCGATCAAGTCGATGCATTAGTTCTTCTCCCCTCTCTGTCACATATCTGATAACAAACGCGAAATTCTAGAATATTAGCGATTCGATTCAGTAACACTGTGTAAGTCTAGATGAACCTTATTATTGCTGTTTGTAACAAGTTATTAAATAAAATTCGTACATTACTGAAATCTTTTTCTCGTTTTCAATTGTTTACATTTGATTCTTTATGGAGTGATTTACATATCTTTTGAAAACCTACTCTTTAAGCAAAGTTTGCTGCGCTAGAATCTTTTTTTTTCAACGTAAATTGAAGAAAATCAAAAAAAAAAAAACGAAAAGTTTTCCAAACTAGGCAAAATGCATTAATTCTCTCGAGTAAAATACTACTTGCCAAGGGCGTATATAATAATGTGGAGGTAAGTGGGTTTCTGAACCTCCCCTTATCCAAGAAAAAAAAGCTGACATCTAGTAATAGTATGTCTTTTTCGGTATTAGTGATTTTGTGGTGTAAGGGGAGGGGTGAGAAGAGACGGTAGAGAAGATGTGGACCCACGTAATGACGGAGCTATCAAGGCACTTGCCAAGATGACACTCAAATGTTACTTTCACTAATTTAACTTTTTGCATGTAAAACGAATATCTCACGCCGCTAGGCGTAGGTAGAAACTATAGTGTGGCGACAAATTGCTGCTTTGACAAACTCCACCGTCTCACACGATAAAATTGTCGATGCTACCATTAAGACCGCAGCTGTCTACGCCTTCCACCCCACCACTGTAGTAGTCACGAATTTCTCGAAAGGCATGTAAAAGCTAAAAACCGAGGGAATAAAACTTCTACGGCCACAAATTAGTGAAATTTTCCATTCTTCAGCGCGGAAGGATTACTGCTAAAAATACGTTCTCTTTGTTGCCGTCTTACCCTCTCATTTTCATTTGTGAATGGTCCACCGACAGGAAATTATCAAAGTTTGTAAATAAGTTTACGTTAAAAACAAGTTTTTAAAAAATAAGCTTTTATTTTATTTTTATTTTTTGATTTTAGTTTCATGCGAAATAAATATTATTTCGTTGCGGAAGGTTGGCTGCAGTATTGGTATATTTTAAAATCACAGTAGTGAGTAGAATAGAAGCTTATAATAATTATAAAAACGGTGAATATCAACTCTTAAAACATTAGGTTCGTTCCAGAATGCGCTACTATTTGTAAGATAGCAAAAGTTTTGCAGAGTGCAAATTAAAATTAAGCAATTAGGTTATTTGCAACTGGCTGTCAATACAGACTTTTGCAATATTTGTTGACAAAGTAAACAAATTTCTAAGTTTTTCATGGCGTCTGAACAAACCTTATTACTAAAGTCAATATTATTTTTTCTGTAGAACCTAGTTTTCCTTCTTCCGCTCTTTCATTCGCATAACTATTCTGCTCACAAGAACACCTTTTCATCTCAATACCTTCTTTCTATACGTTCTCCACAAAAATTGATTTTGTGGATGATATTGAAGCTTCATTCTATCGCGTGTCCCTCTTTTGAACGTTTCACCTAGCCTGTAAACTGTTTCAAGTTATCATAAATCAATAAATACGGAAAATGAACACACCATTGCAAATTCTTTATTAGTAATAAATACCAACGCTCGAATAGTTTTCCAATTTTAGCCTAACTTACAGACTTAAACGGAAATATGCAAGTTGAAGAGAAGTCTAGGAGAATCGAAAATTTTTTAGCCAGTTTTTCAAAATTAAAAAAAATAAAAATAAACTGCTACCAAAATCATCCTCATGATAAAACTTTTAGCAGGGACTAAAGATGCATAGGCGGAATTCGGTCATAATGTTTGGGGATGATAAGGTCCTGGTCAAGTTTTATTTGTCCCCCAAAACCTCCTTCTTCAACGATCTATCAGTGAAAAATCCCTCAGAATTAATGGATATTCTACTTTTTTGTTTTGTTGGAAAAATCTCTGGGCGTCTAAATGCCTCTCCTGGAGCCCCCAAGTCCCCCAAAGTAAAGATAGTTTTTATTTTTTACATTTTTCTCCATTTACCGGTTGACTTTGTTTCCCCTCAGAGTATTAAATCAACCAATGAGGCCAATGAGGCCAATGATACCATCATTCCAGAAATGGGCATGAATTTGAGGTGCGCAAAATTCACCAAAAAAGCGGAATAATGAACCCGTTGATAAAATTTTGTTTATTCTTTCGAGCGAGTTCAACGACTACCTCTAAATGTATGTCATTAGGCTATGTTTTCAAAAAAGGAATACCTAAACAAAGTAAGCAACAACAGTCGTCAATGTTTAAACGGCTTTCTACTTCTGCGAGCTTCTGGGTCGGGCTGACTCGTCTCATTCGCTTTTTTTCATAAATGGAGAATCGCTTTCGCTATCGCCGTTAATTTAATTACCATTTTTGTCTTCGGTCGCACGTATTTTTACGATCATTATCGTCCGGCCTTTATGTTACACGACTGTTAGAACCATGCGACAATCCGCGTTAAATTTTGCAGCGTTGCATTTTGGTAGGAGAAATGTGTTGCGGGTTGCCTATCTTCGTCTCACGTCGAAATCGAAAATTAAGGGCGCTAAAGGCAGGCCATGCAAGCGGAGGGTGTAACCTTTGACATGTTAAGAAAATTTTCAGTACGTCATTGTCGTACTAATGCATACGATAAAGCATTTATTCGAATTTTGTATCATTTTTTCAATACATCTTTCGGAAAAATTGAAACCCACTGAATTCAGAAATTAAATCACTTTTTTCCCATAATTTTAGGTTTCATCTAAAATGTGCCTCCCGACATGACGATTCCTTAAGATAAAACTCAATTCTCTCTTTTGAGTTACCTAAGACCACACTGGCCATTGTACATTTGGGGAATATACGTTCCATTTCAAACGTAACTCAGAACCCTAGGGCTTCTATAAGTGAAGCCCAAGAAATGACACCGTTTCAAATCTTTATGGAACGCCATCTCCGAACTTAAGAGTATATCATTCATCTAATTGAAAGAAAATGAAACAGCAGCTAGTTCTATACTAATAATAAAGGAGCATTTAGAGGACTTCGTAGAAGTCAAATAGAAGGGCAATGTCAATAAAGTTACTCCAATTCCACAGGATCCCAATAAAAATGAATTTTTTTCACAACTGATTTTGCTGAAAACTTTTGAACTGAAGAGTATAATGACGCCTATCACGTACTAAACACTGGGCATCGTAGTATGATGTGACTTTCTTGAATCAATCCAGGGTTTTGAAAAGAAAAGTTGCCAATGATCAGCTAATAATACACCAAATCTGAATAGTATAATATTAGTGATGACGAGCCACAGAGAAAAACCAAGTCTAGGTCTTAGTCTACAACCAAGATCAATACTTTCGGTCTTGATCTTGATCTCACATCAATAATCTCAATTTCAGTTTTAGTCTTGCACAGCCAAGTTTTGGTATTAGTCTCAGTCTTCTCACAAATTAAATTCACTACTCGTATTATCACAAAATATACAAACAGAAAGTGCAAAACCAAGATGAAGACAAGATTAATTTTGCTCATCACTAATTACCACTACAGCCGTTGCTACGTACCCTTCCAGCTATTTAGAAAGAAAAATATAAACATTCTCACTTACATTCTGACAGATAGCGAATCTATCGTCAGACATCTTTGAGAAAAAATGGTTAAAAAATTTAGGTTCTACAGGTAATGAGTGCGATGATACAAAAACTGTTACAATTTTTAGATTCCAGATTAGAGTAGTACATTTAAATTCGAATTAGGCTATTGATGAAAGCCATAAACAGAATAACGTAAAACAATACTCAGTACCTATTTCTTACGCAATATTCTTCAAGTTTTACAAATGATACAAAACTAACCTGTCGTTCGTTTTATTCCATTTTCTCAAAAAACTGAAACAAAAAAAGGGTCTCTATGAAATTATACTCACTGCATCGTTTCCAATTGGGTTTAATATCAGAAAATCAAATGAGAATGGGGAAACGTAAATTTTTAAACGCTTCAACATTTTAAACGAATCTTTTTCGAATTCCCATTCAAAAACAACGGCGTATTTACCATGGGGCCCCAGTGGAAAAATTTTGAGATTATGACAGTGTTTTCATCCATTTCAGTCTTCTATTTTTTTCTTCTCGTAGAAATATAGAAGAAAATTATTTTTTATTAACATCACCACTCCTCCCTCCAACCACAAAATGGAGAAATCCACGATGATAGAAGAGCGGCCAATAATATTGGGCCCACTCCGGGTCCGGCCTTGTTCAACAATCTATAGACGTTCTCGTAGGCGATCAAAGGCGAAAAGCCACAGATATAAAAATCTAAATTGTTTCAAGCCATCTCAAATAGACCGCTGGTATTTGGTATTCTCGGCCAGATTCGATTGACGATAGAAAATAAAACGAGAAAGGCGAATAACGAAACGATGGAAATGAGGGTAAATGAACGACGACCGCATACGTATGGATGAAGAGAAAAAGAAGTGAGAGGGGTAAAAAAGGAAGAGCACCAAGAATGAGAGAAAGAGTTAGCGATGAGGAGAGAGTAGGATACAATTAAGGGCAAGGGCGTTAATAGTTACCAGTTTCGACGATGGACGGAATGCACCGAAAAGGAGAGAAAATGAAGAGAAAGAGACAAAGTAAAGAAGTGTGAGAAAGAAAAGAGTTTGTAGAGAGAAGGGGAGGTGTGATGCGAAGGAAGGTTGTTTAAGCTGCAAGTGGCGCTGCCGCCGGTGAAAGTACAGAAGAATGCAGAAGACAGGTGCGCGCTCGCTTTCCTTAAATCTCTTTCATCTTGGACGCCTTTTTTCTGTGCCTTTTCTCCTCCGACGCCTTTTTCTTTGTCCTCTTTTGACGATGACGTCGAAAATAGTGCCCAATTGGGCGATACGTTACTCGTAAGTCGTAATCGTATTCTGGCGACCGTCAAAAGTCAAATGTCACAAACGAAACAGGTATAGGTAGTACGTGTAAAAGGTAACTAGAAAATGGGAGAGTAGGTATTCGGTGATAGGAAATATTAACGGAAGACATAGTTTAAACAATGACACCGTTGTGGACGAAAACTAAGGTCTATCTAAATATCTAGCGATAGCAAATGGAAATTGCAAAGAGGGGACAATTTTTTAATTTACACAGTAAACATCTGAAATAGACGCTTAAAACTGAAAGCATGCTCAACGGGCACCATTTTAGGTATTATGTTGCTGGCGCCGAAGATGTTTCTGCTGCCTTGTTCTAACTTTAGGTCCATTTCTCCGACCCCCCCATTTCAAATTTTGACCTGAAAATTTTTGGCCTAATTGTGCTCAGTTTGTGCTAATATGTGCCATCAATTTTAGAATTTGTGCTCACCCCCTTCCTTAGATATAAACAAAAGAGTCTGGGTGGGGCTGGAGAAATGCTAGCCCCCATTTCAAATTTTGACTCTAAACTTTGTATGCTAATTGTGCTTCATTTGTGCTGATTTGTGCCGTTAATTTTAGAATTTGTGCTCATTTATTTTCAAATATAGGGGCCTCAGAAATTTATGTGTCAGCCCCTCCATTTGGAATTTTGAGTTGAAACTTTGCATGCTAATTGTGCTTAATTTGTGCTAATTTGTGCTGCAAATTAAAATTTTGACCCAAAATTTTTCATACCAACTGGATTCAAATAGTGCTAAATTTTGCTACCAATTTTGGAATTTGTTATCACCCCCTTCTTAATATATGAAAAAAAGTTTGTGGGTGGGGCTGGGGAAATGCTAGCCCCACCCATTTTGAATTTTGACTCAAAACTTGGCATACTAATTGTGCTCAATTTGTGCCAATTTGTGCCAACCATTTTAAAATTTGTGCTCACTTCCCAACTCAGATAGGGAAGATGAAAGATTTCCCCTCAGCCCCCCTTTTTGAATTTTTATACAAAACTTTGCCCACTACTCTTTTTTGATTTGTGCTTAATTGTGCCAACAAGCTTATAATTCCTGTACATTCAAATCTTTAGTTATTTGCAAAACAAATTTGGGTGGGGCTGGGGAAATGCAGCCCCACCCACTTCAAATTTAGACTTGAAATTTTGCAAACTGATTGTGCTCAATTTGTGCTAATTTGTGCCAACCATTTTATTATTTGTGCTCAATTATTAACTGAAATAAGGGGTGAGGAAGGTTTTGTCTTAGCCCCCCCTTTTGGAATTTTGAGCTGAAACTTTTCCCATTATTTTATCTTAAATTGTGCTTATTTGTGCCAACTTTCTTTTTTGAAATTTTAAAGTTGCAATTTCAAGCAACTAATAACAATCACCCATTTCTGCTGTAGCCTAAATAATAGTCATTTATAACAAAATTTTCAGTAGGGTCAAGAAAATTCAAGCCTTCCATTTTAAATAGGAGTTAAATTTTATTACAATTTTTATGACAGTTTGTACCAAATTTTTACCTTGGTACTTTTGAGGGAACTATACTTAACCCATACTTTGCAGTATGTCAGATTTTCTTAATTTGGTATTTTCTGGTTGTTACTAAAAAACTTTGTAAGTACATGTAAATTTTTCCATTGATCACTCTCTATTGACAGTTTTTTCCATTTAAGTTGCCAAATCAAAAATATTATCATAAAAACCTTCTATGTGAATTAAATAGAAAGAAAAAAACTAATTTTTATGGTCATATGTGTATAAATTATTAAGTAGGTATTCATACTAATTTTGGTTTTATATACTTAATAATTTAGAAAATACATTTGGTGATGTATCACACGATAAAATGTAAAAACTCAATATTAAACCCCTTTAGGGGCCAATTTGGGGATGAAAAATGGGTCAAATGGAGAAAAGAACACAAAATTTGGACTTGGCGCCTCAAAAACCATATTTTGTGATGTATCACACAATAAAATGTGAAAACTCAATATTAAGCCCCTTTAGGTGCCCATTTGAGGATGAAGAATAGGTCCAATGGAGAAAAGAACACAAAATTTGGACTTGGCGCCTCAAAAACCATATTTTGTGATGTATCACACAATAAAATGTGAAAACTTAATATTAAGTCCCTTTAGGGGCCCATTTGAGAATGAAGAATAGGTCAATGGAGAAAAGAACACCAAATTTGTTCTGGGCGCCTTAAAAACCATATTTTGTGATGTATCACACTATAAAATGTAAAAACTCAATATTAAGCCCCTTTAGGCGCCCATTTGAGGATGAAGAATGGGTCAAATGGAGAAACGAACCCCAAATTCAAACTTGGCGCTTCAAAAAACATAATTGGTAATGTATCACACAATAAAAAGTGAAAACTTAAAATTAACCCCCTTTTGAGGCCCATTTGGGGATGAAGAATGGGTCAAATTGAGAAAAGAACACCAAATTGGGACTTGGTGCCTCAAAAAACATATTTGGTGATGTATCACATAATAAAAGGTGAAAACTCAAAATTAACCCTCTTTTTGGGGCCCACTTGGGGATGAAGAATGGGTCAAATTGAGAAAAGAACAAGAAATTGGGACTTGGCGCCTCAAAAAACATATTTGGTGATGTATCACACAATAAAAGGTAAAAACTCAAAAATTAACCCCCTTTTCTGGCCCATTTGGCGATGAAGAATGGGTCAAATTGAGAAATCAACACAAAATTCTGACTCGGTGCCTCAAAAAACATAACTGGTGATGTTGTAACGGCCAAAAGAGGTGGTAGTGTACCTAATTAGAACCACTTTCGTTGTTACACCATACGCAAAATATCACGTACTCGAAAAGCAGTAATACTTCTAAAATAATTCAAGTATTTAAGTTTACTATCCACAAACTATAGTAGACCTTAACGTGTTACAGAGACTCAATAATATTTTAAAACACTCGAGTGAGTTTACACCTTTAATAAAATAATAAGTTTGTAAAACACAATACATAAATCATTACGTTAATACTTATATGTAAAATATCACAATCTGTTTAACAAGACTATCTTTTCACTAGAGACTTCTGCTAAAGTGGTTCCAGATACTAAGAAGTAACTGTCGAGGAACTGTGTCTTCTTCCACTGAATCAAGGGATTATATACTCGTTCAGGGTACGAGAATGTACATGTCAGATAGGCTAAGTGAGGTAGGGTATTGTTATTATAGGGTTGTGCTGACTCGTAGAATACTCGAGGGACAGGCACAAATAGGTCAGGAATATACAGGTGGTATATCTATATTCATAAAATCAAATACGGGTAATTTAGTGGAAGTATATAAAGAGTTATAGGATGATTATTGTTGATAAATATCTGTTTTTTGGTATTTGGAACTGTGTGAACGAAAATGTTTGTCATTTCTTAAAATAGACAAAAATATACGTTACAGATGTATCACAAAATAAAATGTTGAAACTCAGAATTGGCCCCCTTTTGCAGCACATTCTGGAATTTCTCCAGCCCCACCCAGAATCTTTTGTTTATATCTAAGGAAGGGGGTGAGCACAAATTCTAAAATTGATGGCACATATTAGCACAAACTGAGCACAATTAGGCCAAAAATTTTCAGGTCAAAATTTGAAATGGGAGGCCGTAGAAATGGACCTTCTAACTTTCAACATGAGAGTGGGCGGTCCTATCATAACTTCTCCTTTGTTTTTTCTTCTAAAAAAATACCACTCACTAAAAATTTGTCCCTACGGCTCCTGCACCCCCAGTGTCACATTGGTAAAAGCGAGTCTGGGCTCAAATTAGTCATTGTTATTTCAGAAATCAAATTAGAAAGAATCAGGGAAGTAGTTGATTTTGATCGACAGAGTTAGATTTCAGACCCAGGTTAAATTAATCCATGTATTTGATACTTTATTTCTAATTTAGTCTAGTCAAATTCGATTACCTATGAAACATATCACTCACTACTTTTTCATTTAAGAAACCTGCAAAGCTGTTAACAATGCTTCATAATACCGAAGAAAAATTCTAGGCAAATGACAAATCCGTTCCACGTGATGAATAAAATTAGTCTTGGTTTTGCAGAAAGTTTGAGGACCAACGTCAAGACTCATCGGTACAAAGCTAAGACCGAAAGAAAAACTTGAAGAAAAAAATGAGCAGACATGTTGGCAATATTGCTATTTATTATTTTATTTTTTCTTTCTCTCAATTTTATCCTTCTTATTTCTGGTGCTTCGGGTAAATTATGATTCTTGTATAGCGTCGGTATGTCGATAGTACATGAATGGTAAGTTTGATTTAACCATAAATAATAGTAAATATATTGTACCTATGAAAGAACCGTAATAAAACCAAGACTTGACTTTACAAGATCAACACCAATATTAACACTGCCATTGCTCTTATGTTAGTCTTGGCTTTCATTTAAACTCGACGAAGGTGGAAGAAAAAAAGGAAAAAAAGTAATACAATTTTCGTAAGATTTTTTTTGGTACCACTATTTTATTCGATAGAAACGATTAAAAATGGCTGCTGATACTCGACGTTTTTTTTTCAGTTTTTACCTCTAGTGATGGAGGAAACAGGAAAATCATGGCACCATAAATTATTTACCAAGAAAATAGAACTATAATAAGCATTGGTTTTTTTCGCTAATTTTTCAAACCAATGTTAAATTGAATCGGAAAAACGTAAAATATTTAAAAAAAAATGAAAATAATTGGAGAAATTCCATCTAGGTACCATTTTTGTTCTTAAGAAAAACGTGTTTTAATAATACAGAAAAGTAAAGGGACAATAAATGGTACATTTTTGTGAGCAAATCAATAAATCTGAGAACGAACATGAAAAAAATATAAAACGAGTTTTTGCAAGGACACTCGGATAAATTTTAACCTTTTTTCTTTTCATTGACGGAAGTTGTAAAACAATAAGCTAAGTACTACGAGTACACTTCTTTCAGATCTGCTCCCATATGATAACTATCTTTCGTAAAAATTTCAGCCCTATCTGTTTGGTAGTTTTCTCAAAACCATGAATACAAAATTTTTTCAAGTAATTTTTCTTCTAAAGTTTTCTCGAAAACTACTGAACTAATAAGGATAAAACTTCTATCTGACGTACAGCAATATAAAGAAAATCTATCTTAAAAATTTCAGCCGGATTCCTTGCGCCATTTTTTCAGAATTTCTGAAAAACAACTTTTCTAGGAAATTTTTGTTATCCAGTTTTTTCCGAAACTAATCAACCGAAGGGCAACAAACTTCTTTCAGACCAGCTCCAATATGAGAACTATCTCTCGTGAAAATTTCAGCAAAAGTAAGACCGAGAATATCCGTAGAAGTCTAGGTGCTTGGTATCAATCTTGCACGTATACTGTAAAGTCTTGATCTTTGTCTCAATCTTGCTAACAACATTTTCAATATTATTGGTGACTAAATTAAATTTACCGTTCATGTCATTCCAAAATATACATGAATTTAGTTTTAATAGTATACTGACAAATACATCTGTATGATCAAGGGAGAAAAAATAAAAAATATAATCAATAAATAGGATTGCTAATTATTTAAACGGCTATAGTGGTTAGATTGCGAATATTTTACATATTGCTTACTATTTTTTTAAATTTATATTTAGATTGGGTTATTCAGTGTCTAGTCTTGGTATTGGAGAAATTAAAAACCAAGATCAGTTTCTTCATCACTAATTTGTTGCAGTCCAGTCGTAAAATCAAGCCGCAGAAATAACAGGTACAGAGAAAATACTGACTGTATTTTCTGAATCTAATACGATCGTGTCTAGTTCTGCATGCCATTTTCCTCGCATCGGGAGTTCATAAACAAACTCATTATAGAAAATATAGCTAACTTTCTACCTCCTCCCAACCCTTCTCCAAAGAAAACAACAAATTTGCGATATTTGCTCTAACTGTTGGCTTGCTCCCAGCCATCGCTCAGTTGACACAAAACATTCTCTGTATATTTTAAATAAGGTGTTCAAGCGTGACTTGACTCGTTCAAAATAATAGGCTAAGTATTTTTTATGCCCGAACTCATTAGTCGAAAGTACTTTACACCTTTTTTTCTCTTCTTGTTTCGGAAGGAGGCGGATAAAATTAAATTTATGTAATTCATTGGAAAGGAAGTTTCCCTACAGTCGAAACTAACCTATTCTGAGGGTGTGCCATTACGTAAGTTTATAGTGAGGTAGACTGACAAACAAAAAAAAATAAATAAAAAACAGTACTAATTCGCCATTGTTCACGACGACGAACAATTGTGAAAAATAGAAGAACATCTTGCAGTTGCGTAGCTACAATGCACAAAATTAGGTACGACCTTCTCCGCATCTTAAGGTTTGTTCGCAACAAGAGTGTTGAGCATCTTCAGTTGAAAGTGTTGTACATAAAAGTAAAAGTATAAGGCGAAAGAAATAAAAAATGAGATTTAGATATAACTTTTTTCCATTTAAAAATGAAAAGAAAAAAAATGTTCATAGACCAATCCCCTTCCTTCACACGAATGTATCATAACTTCTAAACCTAAGTTATAAGGCCTCTTAGCAACAAAAAAAAATTTATTTTTCTAATCACTGAAGACGAATATTATTTTTAGTACAAAAAAACTAAAGAATGGAGGGGTTATTATAAAAGGAATACCTGCTTATATTTTTGTCACCAATATAAAACTTCCGTCAACAATTTTTTCAAACAAATATTAAAACCTAAACAAAATATAATTGAAAATTTGACTAGTACGATTTAAAAATTATGCATAATGGAAAGAATTCTGAATTCAAAAATTTGAAAATTCAGGGAGAAAAGTGCCTAAATATAACTGAAAAAAATTTCTTTCACTAGCATAGATGGCAGGTTTGTGAGTGAATGGCTCTTCTTTGTTAATATATTGTTTGTTTTTGTCCATTGGGTGTACCTCATTAATAATGGCAGAGGTCTAGCCTTTCTATGCAAAGCTGGATGTGATGGAATGTAGCAGTGGTTTGAATCGGTTTGTTGGACAAAACTACAATGGTTAGAGATTTCAACTCTTCATGACAGTTAGTGAAGAAGGACATATGGAGATGCTCGATCAAACCACAGCTAGAAACATTGGAAGAGATTATTGTAAGAAAGCTAATAAATGTTCCTTGTTAATTGTTCATTTTCTTAGTGACTCGCATTTATGCTATACTCAGGACACTATTGAATCATATGAGGTAATGAAAAAACTTGATCGTGTATATTTGAAGTCTGGTGCAGCGAGCCAGATCCTACTCAAATGTGATTGGATGGACTTGCGCCTTAAGGATGGTGGTAATATGGAATATCATCTCCGTTGTTTTGAAGAGATCATGGTCAGGTTGAAAGCAGCATAAATCATTTTTAAAAAGCAGGATATCATCGAGCAGATGTTAATATTGCTGACTTCAAGTTTTGAAAATGAAACTAATCCTGTCAAGTTGGAGCAGATTAAGTTGAAGCTTGCTGAATGAATATGTGAAGCTTCGTGGATCTGCAAATTTGTTGAAGTTCATCAAATAACAGTTAGCAATGATTGCAAACCAATTTGGTAATGGTCAACAATATATGTACCAAAATGTGAATGCCAGCAATCATTGTGGATTCAATAGTAATAATAAAAATTGTGGTAATAGTAGTAATAATGGTGAGTCAAACTATAATCAATCCTCGTCAAGTAGTAGTAATAATAAATTCGTTAAATGTTTTAATTGTGGTAAATTATAGGCCATGTTCATCAAGACTGCTATTTGAAATCAAATTCAAACAGATCACAAGTTAAATGTAATACCTGTGATCATTTTGGTCATGTAGCAAAATACAGTAGGAATCAAAAGGCTAATTTGTTGGAGACTTCTGGTAGTGCTGCAACTTCGTCATCAGATACAAAATCAAAGTCTAATGAATCATGCTCATTTATTTGTTCATTAAATTTGTCAGCAGAAACAGAGCTGAGTGATAAAATTGTTTCTAAATTGGAATAGGGTGCCACAAATCATAATTTGAACGATGAAGGTTTATTTATAAAGTTAATCACTCTCATAAGTCCGATACGCATTAGAGAATTTAAACGTAACAGCTATATATATGCAACAAAGGTTGGTATGATCATATCCTGGTCAGAAACGGGTGTAAAATGTATTATTAAAAATGTCTTTTACTCAAACAAATTCCCTATCAATCTTCTTTCCATTAAAAAGGTCACTCAGTCGGGGATTAAAGTCAATTTTGATTGTAAAGGAAATGTACCGTTGTTTCAAGAAAATACTGATGAACTGATAAACTTTGGAAAATCACTGGACAGTGAATTATATAATGATTGTTTTTTTATAAATGATATTCTAAAATCATATTTGAATGTATCCGAAAGTGATGTTAATTTATGACATGCTAGAGTGAGGCATACAAATTTTGAAAGAATGAAAAAGATGTAGAAAGTCCATTTGATCAGAGTTTAATTATAATAAAGTAAATTTCTGTTGGTTTTGTGTTGAAGGTAAGCAATGTAAACAGCCTCACACCACATCAAATAAGAAAACCACTTAATAACTGGAGTTAGTACACACTGATTTACGTGGACCAATTCAGACCACCAGTTATAATGGTAAACGATTTATTTTAACGTTTCTTGATGATTTCACATCATTTGTAACTGTTTATCTACTAGAAACCAAAAATCAGGTGTATGAATGATTCTTGGACTACGAAGTAAGAGTCAAGAACATGTTTGGTAGAAGTATAAGTGAAATTTGCTGTGATAATGGCACTGAATACATGAATATACAACTGAAGACTCCATGTAAAATTTTAGGTATTCAAATAGGTAACACCATGCCATTCTGTCCTTAGATGAAGGGAAGAGTAGAATGCCTTAATCATACGTTGATTGAGAAGCCCCGTACGATGATGTTGTATGCAAACATTGATAATGTTTACTGGTTGGAGGCTGTGTTATGTTCCACATATCTTTAAAATGAAACATTTAACTATCGTAATGAGTTTCCATCTAAGCTTTGGTATAGTGTCAAATGTTAGAATTTTTGGCTGTGATGCCCATGCACTAATTCCTAAAGTGAAAGAAAAGAACAAATTTGTTAGTAAATCGATGTCTTTGGTGTTTGTTGGGTATAATCTAGAGGGATATCATTTTCTAAAAACAAGCACAAACAAAATAATTAATAATATCTAGGGATGTGATGTTTGATGAATCAAAATTCATTAAAAACAATAGTAATATAGAAAATCGGGATAACGTCACATCTACAAGTTAAATAAATAACGTAATAGGGAATTCTAATAATGATAATCCACTTGGAAATAATAATAATGAGACAAACTTAAATAATAATGTAAATAACAGGAATATAAACATAGATGATATAGAAAATACTGAAATAATAAAACCTAATGCTGATAACTTGAGTCACTATGCATATATTGTATTTAATGAATTTCCTAATAGTTTTGAAGAGACAAAAGCCTCAAACAAAAAGGATCAGTGAGAAGTTGCTATATCCAAAGAATCAGAAGCATTACACACCCATGATACTTGGACACTGGTTGACTGTCCCATTAATGTAAAACTTATCAGTAGTCGATGATTATTTAAAGTAAAGGAAGATAGTGATCGTATTAAATTGTTCAAAACTAGATTGGTAACTTGTGGCTATGAAGTCAGTAAAATATTTGATTTTAAAGAACTGTACACACCAGGTGCAAAAATGAGTACACTCCAAATACTTTTTGGCAAATTGTAACAATTTAGGATACATAATTTCACAGATAAATATAAAGAATGCTTTTCTTAATGAAATTTTAAAAGATGATGTATATAGAAATCCCAGAAGAGATATATCCACAAATAAATAGAAAATATAGAGTTGTTAAATTAAATAGTTTACTCTGTGGACTGAAACAGGCCTTTAAAGACTGGTACAAAAAGTGGAACATGTTCATCTCCTCCATAGGGTTTAAAAGTAGTAGGCATGATGGATGCCTTTTAAACAAAAAAAAATTCAGAAGGTGCTGTACTCATCTTAGTCTACATAGATGATATTTTGTTTTGTGGACCTAACATAAAATAAATGGATAACATAAAATGTCAACTTAATAGCACCTTTAAGACCCACAATTTGAACATTATTAAATCATATTTAGAATTAAAAATAACTTATGATACCATAAATAGGAAAATTAAGTTAAATCAAAACAATTAATAGAAAAAGTAGCCAAAAAATTTAAAGTTAAAAATTGTAATCCTGTCTTGACACTGATAGAAGAGAAACTATATCTATCAATAGAAAAACACAAGGATAAGTCAGAAAAATTAATAATAAGATATAAGGAGTTACTCGGGTGCTTAATGTACATTATGCTCGGAAGGAGGCCCGACATTTGTTATGCTGTTTTGTATCTTAGGCAATTTCAGTGTAATGTAGATAATGCAGCATATTCTCACTTGCTTCAAGTATTGAAATACATGGTTTCTAAAATTTATTTCAAACTTATATATCATGGCAAACCTAATTCTGAATTAATTAGGGCATATGTAGATGCTGATTGGGCCAACTGTCCAATTTTTTGTATGTCAGTCAGCAGTTATTGTGCTTTTGTATACCATTGTTTGACACTTTGGAGAAGCAGGAAACAGTCTTGTGTCACCTTGTTTACAACAGATGCTGAGATTGTTGCTCTTTGCGACTGTGTCGACACAGTAGCTACACAAAATATTTTGATTGATATGTATGCCTGTTTTGTCTCTTTGTCCTATTTTTAAGAACAATGATAACTGTATTAAATTTGCCAGTGGCTTGATTGTTAGGAAACATCTTGACATTAAATTTTATTTTGTCAGAGATTATGTCATTACCAACATTATATGCATGAAACATGTGCCAACCATAGACCAGTAGACAGATGTGTTTACTAAGGGGCCAGGTTGTACAAAATTTTTGAAGTTTAGAAATTTAATGTTCTGCTGAGGTGCTTGGGAGCCCTCCTTTCAACATAACCTTAAACATTGAGCACCCTTAGATCACAGACACATTTGATTTTGTATACATAATACAGTTTAGATGACAATTATTTCAGGTAAAAAAAATTCAGGGAAAAGGACTATTGAGGGACTGAATTTGAGTAACTAACAGTCCTGAAACCATTATACCTACATCTAAGACCAATTTCCATGTTACAAGTGTTTTGGTATATAAAATTTTCAGCTATCAGCATTCAGTTTAAACTTCAGAGAATAGAGGGATGAACATTTTTGATTGTTTTTATATGAAAAATTGATGTTTTATTGCAAATTTGTTCATTATAAGCTTTTATTTTTGCATATATTTCCTTTCTCTATTACAGTATCAATCAATTTGACTAAAATTTGGTATGCAGACTCCTTATGTGGTCTACTATTGACCTGTTAAAAAATATATAAAAATACGTTAATTTAAGGTGTGTTAAAACTGTCCTAGAATCAGTATGAGATTGAATGGGTCTTCTATCAAGCTTATGTCTAATACAAATTATCATAAGAAAATAGAACATACATAGAATTAAAATAGACGGCACCTAGTACTCCAATTTTTTATATCTCCACAGACGAGGGCAGGAGAATTAATAATATGGTCTAGAGTGTTCAATTTCACCCCAAAATACGGTAGAGTTTATCAGATCATTAAATGGAAATAGGTAATCAACTAAAGTTAAAGTAGGCTGCAAAAAATTGTTAAAATTTTTATCCAGTAAAAATCAAAAATCGACTAAATAATTAATGGAAAGATAACAAAATTCTGATTAATATGATTTTTTTTTTTTTTTTTTTTAACGAAGTAAAGTTATATAGAAAATTAGACAAGTCTCACTCTGATAAAAAATTGTCTTAAAAGTTATTTGGAAAATTTTGTCTCTCTACGCAAGAGCTACCGTCTTTTGCAAGAACAATTTATTTGAACTGCAAACGACACTAGCGCTTACTTAGTGAGATACCTAACTTGTCCCAACTGCAAACTCTCGTCAATTTTATTACATTGGCCATACGGGAGTGCGCCAACTCAACTTGTCTAAATAGTCTATATACTATAAACGAAGTATTCACGATTTTATGATTTGAATTGATATACCAGTATTGGCTACATTAATTCGTAAAATATATGCCCATTGACTCGGGATTTCAATTCAATTTTTAAACGAAAATTTTTAGCCTTCTCAAATCGTATCGATGATATAATGGGAAATTTGAAATGAACTGAACAAATTTTCAGACAGCTTTTGGTGAATAAATTTCAAAATTTTTTAAGTCATACAATAATTTTATTCTCTTTTTCAGATATGGATCACCGATTAGGCACCACTGGTGGTAATTTTTGCTGTGTGGAACCTAGGTTAAAGTCATTTGGTTCCAACGCTCGAAAATCAACAAACGAATGGTGAACGTTACAGTTACAACGTTAATGAATGACGCTAATTAACTGGAATGGACAGTTGGGCCCTCAAGTTAAGAATGCAATCAGTAACGAGGTCCAGCACGTATAAATGATTTGGCAGACGTGGCGTCAATGTGTTCGACATGGAATGTTCCCACATTTTTTCCGAACTGGCAAATGTTTTTCAAAACTCACTGATGTCAAAAATTATCAAAAATTAGACGCATTTCGTCATTTCAACAGATTCGAATTAACAAGTTTGGTTTTATTATCTATTCTTGGCACTTGGACATCAATATTACTAGTAGTCATTGACTGAGAACTTAGCAGCATACAACAAATTTAGCTAACGACTGATTATACCTCGCGAAATTTACCATTTCCATACTTTTTTACACCGTCCTTTGACTGTATTTACTTATAACTTGATTTAAAATCTACCTACAGATAAATTGCTGGGTAACCACTGGAAATTTTGATTTACTACAGAGCAGAAGTGCGCTCATGAATTTGGATGTCTATGAATCATCCATTTTGGAGGCATACAGGCTAAACTTTGGGGATTTTTCAAGAACATTCGCATAAACAGTGTTAGAAAAATAAACAAAGAGGCGATGTGAGGTCAATGTATTAAGTATCATCGTATATTGATGAGAGGGAAGCACATCCCTTACCACACGGTGAATTTAACCAAAGTTTAGCACATTCGTATTCAACTGGTGTTTGTAGGCATTAGTTGCATATTCTCCGGAATTACGTTTCAATTCCTCTCCATGAATAATTATTAATGGTAGCCAGTACATCAATTCATGAAATATACAGTTTATTCGCATTTTGGCCTATAAAGTCAAAAATTCGTACTCCTAGGATATGGTGATCCTCAGAATAATTCCACTCATACTGAACACGGAAATAATGAAATTGGTTGATTTGATGGCCTCTGCGTGTTGCGAAGGTGCCATGGTGCCTATTGGAAAACGCACACAAGCAGTTTCCCGATTTTTCGGTTTAAAAAACGCTGGAGTCAAGAAAAATTTTAAATTCATTATCAATGACTTTGATTATTCCATTCACGAGACATTTGTAAATTTTTGAGACTAAATATACGACGATTGAGTAAAAAATAATTATACTAAATTATTGTTAACAATTAATCATCATCGACAACCCACTACGTTACGAATCATTATTTGATGAAATTTTCTACCCTGAATCCAGTCTAGAGACTGCAAGAATGTGATGAACTGCAATAAAAATGAAGACATGAGATAACAATTGTCCATTTGAGAGCTTTCTCTGGCAGATTAGAATGTATCTTCAAAAATACAGCAAACGAGTACTTCATTTTAATTTTCGAAAAACGTTTATGACATCGTGTTCTTCAAATTTAATATATTTTCAGGAAAAGAAAATGGAATTCAAGATTAACAATCGCTAATCCAGGGAAGTTTTACTCAAGAGGTAAATCATCGGTGGTAATTTAGAGTTTCGAGTTATTCTCGCACAACAGCCCCACTGCTTATACCGCCTACTAGGAGTCTAAGATACTAAAATATTAGGAAAACCGATAAAACTGAAAAAATATCATTCACCCAGATTTAAAAGATTGATATCGTTTTTTGAAATGTAGGAGGAAAATAAAGGAACAGGTTTGTGGTGGCAACATGGATATAGATTTTTCTTTCACCAATTCAGTATTGAAAAAAATATTAAGCCTACATACTATCTATTTAAAAAACATGTTTGTGTACTTTGAGACACGCGGTACTTGTTAGCACATGTTCCCCATTAAAAAAAACAAAAAACCAACAACTACCTTATAAACTGTAACGAAAGAAAAACGAAAAATAACGGATTACAACCACCTCAGCTATACCTCATCACAACAAGTCTCTTCTTCTTCTTAATTCATAATGGATGGTTGTTTGGTGGATGTCAAAACTTTCGGATTTAAAAGGCTTCTTTCACTTGGCAAATATATCTGAATTTATGTTGAGCGAGACTTCCAGCAACGTTCAAAATCACAATTTCATCTTCTTCAGTTTCGATCATAATCAAGACCTAGTAGATAATTGGTTAGTTGAATTTAAAAAGGCATTTCTTTAATTAATAAGAAAAGATCTGTATCTACCTGAAATTCTTCGTCTAGGGGGGTGTAGGTTGGGTGAGGTGGGTTTCTTTATTTCTTTTTTTTTTTCAAGTTAATAATGCGTTTCTTTTATATGCTCCTCAGATGAAAGTAGTATTTTTTCTTTTTTTTACCCAATTTTACTAAACAATTTCTGGTTTTCACTGATATCTAGTTTTTATGAAGAGCGTTTCAAGACAGTCATACTATAATGACTCGTCAAAATTAATATTGTCTAATACATTTGTAAGCTAATTCTAGCGTATTGCCTACTCAAATTATACACCAGTCGATGGTCGAAACTGGTTTCGGCTGAAACAACAACGTAAATTTGAGAGAAAAAAGGAAAAAAAAAAGCATCCAGAAAACTTTAAGCAGCATGTGATTTAAATAGTATTTTAATTTTGAACCCGCACAAAATATGGAGACGTGTCACTAACGCAAAGCAGTTATTTTACCAAAGTCTGACCTTCGGCGGATACAGGGGAGGCAATCGCCACTTACGTAAAAACGAGGAGTGTGTGTGTATGTGTGTGTGTGTGTGTGTGTGTGGAGGAATCCTTGAAACCGTTTGGATGAAAGATATTCCATACCTACGGACCCTCAAAACTCTCGAACGCCTGAGTTCAGTCCCATTTCAAGGCTTATGCCCAAACATCCATACATGAACCAAAATTAAATTACAAACCTTTTTTTTCACTTTGGCACCTCCCCCGGGCCCTGATTCTGTCAGAAACATCTTTAAGAAAGACTGTATCCGCGTACAAGTCTGACTCTTCTCGATTTAATTTTGATTTCCTGTTCGACCGAAGCGAAAGTGTAACCCGAATTATTCCAAGACGAATACAATTGCCGCTGGAGGCGGTGGAAAAACGCTTCCAGTCAAAATCCGCGTGTATTTACTGAGTCGTAATTTAAATGTTAAGAGATGCGAACAAGCCAATCGAGAAAATCGTCGACCGTAAAAAAAAAAAAGTAATAAAAATAATGGTTGGCCAAGTAAATACGGGATGAGTACCGGTTACGCCAAGGTCAAGCAACCGGCGATTTTTAGTGGCGTTAATTACGGCGGCGCGGCGGTAGAGGCGACGTCTTCGTCAAACGAGAGAGGCGACCCGTTGGGTTATTCGGCGGCTGCAGCCCCTAGAAAATTGTTCAGCCAAAAAGTTTTCGATAAACATTTCACGTCACCTGCGAATACTACAAGCTCCGCACTAAACGCAAGGGCAACTACCGTCACCATTAATGGCCATAATAGCCTTTGAGACGCCGCGTCGCTATACCGCCGATTGGCAACAAACTGAAACGCGTCGCGTTGCGTCGCGACGTTTGAAACATTTTGGACAGCAACGACGACGACGACGACGTCGTCAGTCACGATGGTGAACACGAACACACACAAGCGTCTAAATCTCATTCGTGACTACGGCTTACGATGTTGTGTTTTTTTTTTTTTGTATTTCTCACATGAAGTCATTCTATACCCGCCAGCTAATCACATACATACAAACCCTCCAAAACAACGTAAAAATAAATTCATAAAAAAAAAAGGAAAAAATAAAAAAAAAAGTGAAAAAATAGAAAAAAAGTCTGCCCCTAAGATTTGATCAACTAACTTCCGCATCAGATGCACGGATTACAGAAGGGCGCCATACCAAATATGAAAATATAACAATTTAAATTACTATATAAACGAAGAAATACCTAAAATTAACCAATTAAAATGTCATAAAGCCAAAGTCCGGGTGAGATGATTTAGACGCTTCTGAACAAACTGATCATCAACTTAATCGGTGCATAAGATAATCAAGATTACAAAGTAAAAAGCATCAACTGCCCAAATTATTATACCTATTGTTTAGTAGATTTCTTTGAAAATTTACCTATTGCGGTTGGTGGCACAGCACGTCACAACTTCGAGAAAATTTCACTATATTTTTTTCAATCATGGTCCCTAGACCCCAAAACCATCCTCCCCTCAAAAGTTTGTACATATGTATATGCAGGGTTATTCATGTTATCCCACACCATAGGAAATTAACATTGTGGTTCATGATAAATAGTAAGGTAAATCGGTCGGTATAATACGTCATTTACACTGCACCAAAATTCAAAATTAAAATGCGTGAATATAATAACAAAATACACAGTCAAGGAATCAAGATAATGTAATTAATAAATGAAATGAACGTCTCCCAATAAATTGTTCAAAATTACCACCAATAGCCATGGCAAAATCCCTCGGCAATCAGTAAACAGCTTGAACTATTAAAGCTCTTTACTATCAGGTATGCGCATGACGGTGATAAGCAATGAGTCGCTATCTTATGTTATTCGAATTTTACATGGTTTATTATTATGACATAATATATACAACATAAAATGGTGGTTCATCCCTTATCACCCGAATGCGTATACCTGGTAGTACAAAGCCCTATTTGAACATGTTCTAATTGAGTAAAGGTAATTTTGGTCCAGGAATCATTTAACGTATTACCGAGTCCTCTAATGTGAATTATGGTCCATATTTGTAAATCACCGATGATATGTAACCCCACATGAAATAATCCAACAGATTGAGATGAGGAAACCTTGGTGGCCATGCCAAAGGTGCCTCGGGAATTTTGCTATAGCACTGGTAGTCATTTTGACAAATTTATTTGAAAATGTTCATTTCATTTATTAATATTATATTATCTCGATTCCTTAACTCTGTATTTTAATATTTTATTCATGTATTTTACTTTTCAATTTTGGTGCAATGTAAATAATAAATGGTAGTACATTTATCTTACTTCTTATTCATTTCATCACACACCGAAAATTAATTTCCAATGGTGCATGATAAAACAAATACCCTGTGTATGAATATGGGATACAAACCCTGAAGAACCACTTCGTGATAGTGATGCCAAATATCGATATTTTTCCATATCGATATAGTATCGATATTTTTATAGAGGTTGAGGACCAGAGTTGTAACAGGAAATAAAGATTTGAGTGAAGTTACGTCCAAGAAGCGAATGTTTATTTCATGAGTTACATAATTTAAGCAAAGTACATTTTTAGAGTAATGAACGAACGGTAACGGAAATGAACGAGTGAGCGGCGGAAGTGGTATATCAGTGTAGCCGCGAATAGATATAAATAAATGTATTCGATATGTGATCGTGTGTTCGTAGGAGTGAGAGGGGAGAAGGATTGGTGGTCTCAACACCCCCCTACAATCTTTTGAACCGATCACGACTGCGGGTGTTACAAAAGTGTTTCAAAATATGTGTTTATTACATTTAATTAAGTTAAAAAAAAATTACAAAAATATAAAATTTTTTTTTTTTAAAATGAAAATATGTATATATAAAATGGTAACTGATTTGGACGCTTATGGTAAGTATGTTGATTAATAAATATGAATAAAATATAGTAAGTATGGTAACATGCAAAAGTAATTTATATTAGGTAACGAGACAAATAACATGCAAAATAAGATAAATATAAATAAATTATTTTTTTTGTGATGTTTCAGACAAAATTTTGGTAATGGAGTTGACTTTTTAGGGATCACAATTTGGGGATTCTAGGATTTTATGGGTAAGTGAGATATGCTGCTTACTGGATAAGGCTTTTGTGAGTAAGTCAGCTAATTGATCTTCAGTAGCTATTTGTTTGAATATGAAAATTTTGTCATTATAGGCTTGAGCAAGTCCATAACATTTGATCATGAGAGCTCGAAGACGTTTTTGACCTCCTCCAGAGATGACATGAATAACTGAGATATTGTCTTCGTAGACAATTACTGGAGTGTCAATAGAGAAAAATTCACGATTGAGGAGCCAAGCAAGTTCTATGTCCTCGAAAGAATCGTGAAGAGCAATTAATTCAGCTGCTGTTGATGAAGAAGCATGAATATTTTGACGATGAACGCCCCAATTTATCAGGTCACCATACATAGTAATAAGGTAACCAGTTATTGATTTTCCTTTTTCAAGTTCAGACATGTTTATAGGTTGATCATCAATGTCGGGGGCATAAGATGCATCGACATAGGCTGATATGCCTTCGGAGTTAGATCTGTAGACAATTGCAAGATCGATCGTGGATTTCAAGTACCGGATGATGCGCCGTACATAATTCTTTTTTGTATCATCGGAACAATTTTGGAATCTTGACAGGTAATTGACTGAGAAAGATATGTCTGGCCTTGTGCCTCTAGATACATATAATAGTGCACCAATCATAGACCTGTATTCTTTGTTGTCTGTACCTTCAGATTTGCTTAATTTGAGGCCTGTCTCCATAGGCGTTTTGGAAGGATTTGAATCACACATTTTGAATTTCTGGTGAATCTTTTGGATTTGCTGTTTTTGGGTGAGTTTAATTATTTGTGATTCACGATTTCTTTCGATTTCGAAACCTACAAAATGGGTTGGGTTGTTTACAACTTTCATAGTGAAACGAGTTTCAAAATGAGTGGTTATTTCATTAACCCATTCGGGACGATTAGTTGCAAGGAGGATGTCGTCTACGTAAATTATCATGAAGGCAATACCATCTGATTCATCTTTACGTGTATATACGCATCTGTCGATTTTTGACTTTGTAAAATTGGAAGTTTGAAGGTGAGAATCCAGTAACTCAATCCAATTTTTACTAGATGTTTTCAGGCCGTAGATGGATTTTTCAAGTTTAAGTAATTTTGATTTTTCGACATTGCAACCTTGGAGAATATTAAGAAAGATGTCATTTTTAATTTTTGAGTTCAAGTAGGCTGTTTTGACATCGTATTGAACGAGTTGTAGATTCAATAGATTAGTTACGGATAAGATCCACCTAATTAGCCAGAGTTGCACAACAGGTGCATAGGTCTCTGTCATGGTATACTCGGATCTGTCCATAAAGCCTTTGGCAACGAGTCTAGCTTTTGGGCACATTACTCCTCTTTCATTGGCTTTGGCCGTGAATATCCATCGTGTGTCAATAGGTTTGACATTATGTGGACGGTCTACAATTTTCCACACATTAAGGTCTGACATGGATTGCAGTTCATCATTGATTGCCTTAAGCCACTCTTTCTTAAAAGGATTCTGGAAAATGTCACTGAAACTTACTGGCATGCAATCTTCTATAAATAGCAAGTCTTCGGATGAGGATTGTTTTAGTACATTGACCCTATAGATTGCCTCAATTTCCTCTTCTAAGGGTTTTACTTGTAGTTCCTCTGGTTTACTTGTGAAGTCGGCTAATGTTTTCGTCTCATCGAATTTAACATCGCAGGATTTGTAGGATTTCATTTTGATTGGATCTAGTATCTGATAACCTACATTCGAAAAGCCGATCAGAATAGTTTTAAGGGCTCGGGGTAAGAATTTTGGGTCGAGATGCTCCTCTTCGTTCTTCTTGGCTTTGACTGCTGATTGCTGTCTCTGTTCTATAGGAACGTGTTTGTATGCAATAGCACCAAAGACTCGAAGGTGGGAAATATCGGGTTTAGTTCCGTATAATTTTTCATAAGGGGTCATGTTTCCTAAATTGACGCGGGTCGGACTTCTATTAATTATATGGGCGGCGGCTAATACAATTGTTGACCATAATTTAAAATCAATTTTTGCGTCATATAATATGGCTCTAACTCTTTCGAGCAGGGTTCTGTTTTGCCTTTCGGCTATTGCATTTAATTCGGGGGTGTACGCCACGCCATCATCTAAAGTGATTCCTTTTTCGGAGCAAAATTGTGTCATTTTGGAGTCGGAGTATTCTTTAGCTTGATCAGTTCTTAATACTGAGATAGGATCATTGGGGAATTTTGTGTTGAAAGATAAGTAATACTCTTTAAATTTATCGAAAGCCTGGGATTTTCTTAATATTGGGAAGGCAAGAGTATATTTTGAATAATGATCAATGAAGGTTATAATGAATTTTTCTCCGTTATATGCCTCTTGAAAGGGTCCCATGATGTCTGATGAGACTACTTCCATTCTTCTCGTTGGTCGAGTCCTCACGCCATGGTGACCAAGTCGGGTGGATTTTGCCTTTATACAGATTTCACAAGTGGCAAAGTCATCGTCCTTAAATACCAAATTTTGGGGCATACCTACAACTACTTTTGATAATGCTTTTAGGCTTTTGCCACTTAGATGACCTAATCTTCTATGCCAAAGAGTTTTAGTTTTGTTTATATTTTTCTTATGCTTTCTATTTATTCCGACACTCTCTCCGTTTAATTCGTCCTCAGATTCGGAATAAATCTCCTGAGTGACTGTATCCACTTCAGTATCTTGAAAATTTTGGGGGTGGTCAATGTTTTCCTGCTCTCTTTGTGGATTGCTTGTTTCAGCCTCATTCAATTCTTCAAAATTTTGTTGAGGATCATCTATATGATCTTCCAGTTCTGCAGACGTACTAGGTACAGGCATACACACAAGCTCCTGATAGACCTTATTTTCCTCATCTTCATCAACTATTTCGTAATCAATGTAGTACATAGAACCTCTCTTTGGAGCGGTTATAGTAATTTCACCAGTATTTTTATTTATGATGTCTGCGTGATCCGTGTCCGTTATGATTTTGAAAATGCCAGACTCCATGATTTTAGCACCTGACCAAATATCAAGGCTTAAATCAGGATCATAATATACTTCTTTTAGGTGAATAGTGGAAAACTCTGCGTTGGAATTGCAGACGTTAACATACATTGATCCTACATGTGTGGGGTTTACGAATACACCTTTTTTAGCACAAAGTGCTCTACGAGAATTGTCAACTTTGCGTATATTTCTTAATTTTGAAATATCATTGACCATATGGTCATCTGCTCCATTGTCTAGTAACATCGTGTGGAGTTGATTTTTTGGGGGGGCGGACTTTGATACTGTAGGGGGTTTAGGCCATTGAAATTCGTCTTCGATGTCATCAAAACTTAAATGATTAAGATTTGAATGTAACATCATAGAATATTTGACACGAAAATTGGATTTATCTTCTGACTTTTTTTGGGAGTTCGTGTTATTTGAAGTTTGGGGTTTCGAGCTACTGTTCTGATTCTGGGTATTTGGAGTATTACCTGCATTAGATGTCTCATTAGGGCATGTCCTTGACATGTGTCCTTTTTTATTACATCTGAAGCACGT
The DNA here is from genome assembly GCA_011428145.1 of Ericerus pela. Taxonomy (NCBI): domain Eukaryota; kingdom Metazoa; phylum Arthropoda; class Insecta; order Hemiptera; family Coccidae; genus Ericerus; species Ericerus pela. The sequence continues at coordinate 2,157,004 of WOFM01000631.1, read as the reverse complement.
AATATCCATTTGGGACACATTATCTTTGGAAGGATAATTATTTTGTTTATTTTGGTTATTTCTGTGATCGTTTAGATAACTCGTTGTATTATAATTTGATTTGGAGGAATTTGAGTTATTATTATTATTACGAAAATTTCTAAAATTTCTTTTATTATTATTATTCATCGGTTGATAGGATGATTTGGGCTGATCAAACCCGGGAAAAGTTTTGTTAGAATATTCAATTCGATCACATTTTTCTAATATCATTTTTGTAAGTCTGACAGTAGTTCGTTTTTCTATTTCTAATTGGCGGAATTCTGAGAAAACAGTATCAAATTTTTCGGGCAACGACATCATTAATTGATCTATTTCATCGGCTTCCGATAGGGGGTAATTAGCATCACGTAGTTCTTCCACAATGGATGAAAAATATTCCAAGAATCTACGGATGGTACCTCTCCTTGGATCGAAGCGAAGGGACTGAAATTTTGCCTTTAATACCATGATGTTAGTAGCAGTTTGGTTTCTGTATCGAGCATCTAAGATTTCAAAAATTTGAGAAACTACATCGCACGTTTTGACATGATGAAGGATTCTTTTGTCAAGTTGTTCGAATATGTGGGCTTTGGCCCGTTCCTGAGTTTGGAAGAATTTAAGCCATTTGGATGTTAGGCGTTCTTCGGATGATGTATAAATGTAACTTGTTTCACGAGCAGTAGGAAAAATTGTGGAATGGCAGCCTTTACCTATAAGGGTGCTGATGACGGTTGCACGCCATCCCTCATAACCATTTCCACAGAAGACGTTTGAGATCCTATCATTATTTTCAGTGTTCATAATTAATGAATTGACTGAACTTAAAAAAAATAAAAAAAATAAAAAAAAATATAAAAACGGATGTCAATCCCCAGCAAATGCCGCAAGACTAGGATTGCCGTACCTGTGTTAACCAAACAATTTGAAAATATAACAATAGTATTTAAGTTGTCCTTGTGTGTGTCTCGAGTAGGTCCACTGCGGGCAAGAGATCACACACGTTAAAGTTGAGACTGGACGCTTCCCAATAAAAAAAAATAAAAATAAAATAACAAGACTTTTTAACCCAAAATAATTCGTAGAAGAATTCAATATTCGATAAGATGATTAATTAAAATCAATAAAAAAAAATGAAAGTGTGAGGGTGAAAGTGAAATTAGCTACCTTTTGATCGAGGGAATTAGAAAGGAATAAAATTATTGAAAACAGGGGAAATTTTGTTTGAAATAGTATACCCACAAAAATAATTCGAATTAAAATTGTAGAAATGAAAAAAATGCAGATGATTGGGAAAAAAAAAATTTAAATTTCACCAAGTATAACGCAGAATTAATTCTACTGGTAATGTGAAAGAATAATAAAAATTCACAGTAGAAAAAAAGGTGAATGAGAGAGAAAAAAAATTTGAAATATGTAAAATATTTTCGGAAAGAAAAAAAATAATTAAAGTTGCACGAGAGAAAAGGAGTAAAGTGAGAAGAAAAAAAAATAAATTTAATTTAATTTAAATGTTCGTATAAGAGAAAAAAAAATTCAAAAAAAATCGTTAAGTATTTTCGACAAAATTGTGCAACGGCAAAAATTTTCAAGTTGCAACAAAATGGTGGTTTGAAACTGAAAAACCTCGCCAACGTATTTATTGAATGGGCGAAGATAAGCGTTCGTAGGTTCGTTGCACTTAACAAAAGGTTAATGTACAAGTTCGAACGAATGAACGAAACGAGCCGTGCATACGTCACGAGTTGTACACTCCAAGACAAAAGTGGCTGCAAAAATTTGCACACAACTTGCCAAAATTTGTACTTAGAAAAATTTTGAAAAGGCCAAAATTATTTGAAATTAACGATATTTTCAAATATACAGGTTAAATTTTGAATCGAAAGAGTTAAGTTACACGAAAAACACGAAATTGAACACGAAAAATATACGAAAAATACGAAAAATTACTAAAAATAATGTTTTTTATTACCTTTTTTTAGCAGAAAATTTTCAAGTTATACCTTTTCAATCGTTGATTTTTTTTTTTCAGGTTCGTTTTCTGGAATTAATGAAGGTGGTGCTCTGGAACTGCTGTTTAAACTGCGCTTCGGTTGTTTTGAACGTACTTCGATGAGAGTTTGAGTTAAGTTTTTTTGAGTTTTAAAGATGATACCAAAAGTGAAGTTGAATTAAGATGATGAATACCAATTTTGATGTTGTTGAATTGAAGCTTTTACGTTGGTTTCAGATCAATTTGTGACTGCTCAAGGCGATTTATTTCCAATTGATGACTTCGACGAATTAGTTCATACACAAGCAGGGCAGATACTAATGAATTTACTAGTTTTCGGGCAACACAAGCAGGGTTCCCAAACAACTTAGCAATCGGCGAGTCCTGGAATTTTTCGATACACTTGGCTGGATTATACACAAACGGGGCAAATCCTTTTCAGCAAACGACGAAACTCATTGAACGTTTACAGCATTCAAGGTGGAATTAAATTTTTCGAGAACAAAAATTTTATGACTCGAGAAAAAAAAATGGTAGGTTGGAACTAAGTTACCCAACACAAAATAAAATTACGAAAATTTCTAAAAACACAATTATTCACGAGAAAAAAAAATTTTAAAAGTTTGACTTAAACACAAAAAGAATTCACAATATATAAAAATTTTAAATTATTATGTTTCAAAATCTGTTACAGGTACAAGGATTGTTACCAAGCGATGCTACCATATAGAGGTTGAGGACCAGAGTTGTAACAGGAAATAAAGATTTGAGTGAAGTTACGTCCAAGAAGCGAATGTTTATTTCATGAGTTACATAATTTAAGCAAAGTACATTTTTAGAGTAATGAACGAACGGTAACGGAAATGAACGAGTGAGCGGCGGAAGTGGTATATCAGTGTAGCCGCGAATAGATATAAATAAATGTATTCGATATGTGATCGTGTGTTTGTAGGAGTGAGAGGGGAGAAGGATTGGTGGTCTCAACAATTTTTGTGAGAATATCGATACAATATCAATATATCGATATTTTTTACAATGTGCCATTTATAAGTTTATTTAGCGATAAATTTGAAAAAAGAGGAAGAGGAAGTAGGATTTAAAAACAAGACACTGAATATTATCGTTATTTATTCACAATTCAAAAATTATAAAACTGACGATTAACAAAATACAGTACAGTTTTCATTTCATAAAAACTTAAATTCCCATTCCCAATTTCCAATTCGCAATTTCAAACGGATATCGATATTGAAGGGAAAGTATTGATACCTGAAATATCGATATTTTTGGCATCACTACTCCGTGACGCTTTGTCTTGTGCCAGCTCTAAATTTTTGGTAACACTGTAGAATTTGTTCTTTTGGAGGAGACAAAGAACATTTTTGTTTTTGGTGTCTGTGTGTGGTTATTTGGGTAATGGCGCATGCGCATCAAGGGAATAATTAACGAAATAATATCGGGAAATACTTTTGTGAAATAATCAATGGCTTGTATTTTATTATATTAATAAAAAAATTTGTCAACAAACTGTGGGATGTATTTCTTCACGGATTGAGGCAAAATTTAACGTGTGTGTCCTCTGGCTTTATATCTCAATCAAATTCGAAGATGGGCGGAATCTGCCGATTAGTTTGAAAATGGCGGCTGTTTGAATTTAAATTTGTATACAATGAGGTCAGGGTGTAATTCTTTACAGATTGGAACAATATTTGGCCAGCACATACCTTGGCTCTATATCTTTGTCAGGTAATCAGGTTCAAAGATGAATAAAATCCGCTCATCAATTTCCGAATTATGGCTTTTTATAAGCTTTTATTCTACTCACTACTGCGATTTCAAAATATACCAACCCTGCAGTTAACCTTCCGCAACGAAATAATATTTTATTTAGCATGAAGCTAAATTCAAAAAAAATAAAAATAAAAGCTTATCTTTTAAAAACTGATTGTTTTTAACGTAAACTTATTTAAATTTTCATTTTAGTGCAAAATTCTGACAACCGACACACATAATTTGAACGCAATCTGCAATACACATAATATGAAATTTTTTCAATTCTAAACGAAATCCACCTTTTTAACAGGTGTACCATCGACATTTTTTCTATTCGACAAACTACGAGCCAGGAAGTTTCATTTTCTTAAATAAGTGGGTGCTAACCCCCAAAAAAGCATAATAAAAATCTACTCCACATTTCCATTAGCTACGACCAACAGGCAATAGCAAATGTGGACAATTGGTTCTATCGTCACATTTCGGCTATATCTCCCTTGCTAATGATTTTAGCGTAAAAATAGCTCAGTAAAAAAGTATTTGGCATCTAATTTTCAATCAAAACAGTTATCAATTTTCCGGTACAAGGCATTTAACACCGATTAAATTCTACGGTAATTAGAGTCGACACTTTTTTGTCACACGCTTGGACTTCCCAAGATCTGGTTGTGTTATACCAACAAAAACAAGCTCCAAATTTTTTTCATCTTTATTTTACAGCATTTAGACGGATTTACGTGAATAGTAATCATAACTTTTTTATAGGAAATTAAAAACTAAAAACTTTCTTACAGAAAATGATAAAATCAATATTGACGAAGATAATTATAAATAAACAACTGAATTTTGGAGCAAGGAGAGTTTGGGGTGTGATTTCATAGCGTGTTCATCCTTCTTAACCAGAAAAACAATAGAACATTGGTCCCAGTTTTATAGAATGAAAAATCGAGTGCACACTTCGCATTTTATCCAGAATATTTTGGAATATTTTACCATTGTTTATAGTTTTGAAGATACCTGAGCCGGAAAGCTTCTTTTATATTATGAATTTATCTGAGAGTCTATCCCAATGGTAGCTCTCATTGCGGTCAGAAAAACTAGCAAGTTACGTTAATAGTATAGCTATCACAAAAGACAATAGTTTATTTACTCTGGGATTTCTGTGGAAGGTTTTTGTGAAAAAGAGTAGACTGCTATTGTGATTTGACTTTCATAGCGTAAAAGAGCCTTAGTGATATCTCTACCACTCGTGTTTTTATTTTTTATAGTTCTGGCACTCGAGCATACAAACGAACGTTCAACTGAGAAATTTTTCATAGAATTTTCGTTCTCCTAAAGTTGTTAGGATGAACGCTCTCAAATGATACAACCAGTCAACTCTATCTCCAGGAATTTTTCAAAAAAGGGCCAATATGTACCTCATCACAAAAATCATAAATTTCCGCGTATGCTCATACTCCACGGACCAAACCTTTGCGGCTTTGCTACAAGTAAATTGCTCTTTACACGATACTTATTTGACCGGACTATTCAATCATCAACAATAACAACAACTTATACGTACCTATTTCCGAAAAAAAGGTACGCGAAATTACATACTTAAGCATATTGGTCGGGCACTCACCGTGACGTATCCTCCAGTAGTATTTCCAGACAAAATAGGCGACGAGTGCGGCCGCCAGCACGACCACCAAGGTGACAAACACGGGCCAGAATACGTTCGCAGTCGATTCCTCGCATTGTGGAATAGCTACGCTGTCGGAACGTTCGTCGCTGGAGGCTGCAATGTTAAAGGCGATGGTCGTCGGTGCGGTAGTGTCCGCCGTCGATGCGAACCTTTCGATCGTGCAGCACAGTAACAGTAACGTGAAAAAGATCATTTCACAAGAGAGTAGTGGCATTGCACAAGCAGTAGCACTAGCGACAGCACTTAAGTCACCACTCTACGAGAAAGGTTCAATGGATTACGTCGTCGTCGTCTTCGTTATCGTAGACGTGGCTTTTACACGAGGATACGACGTAACGGCTGCTGAACGGAACCGTTGCTGTTGCTGCCGTTGTCGTCGTACGGACGATTAACGTGCGCCATCGAAAAAACTGTATCTAGAGCCGCAATGGGCACTTGGTACAAGCTGTAAAAAAGCAACAAAATGAAGAAGAATTACAATATGGATCGCAGATTGTTGTAGACGTTTCTTGTGGTGCTTAAAAAGTGATATCGTTTTTTTTTTTTATTACGCGCGACGTTCGCGTTTACGTAATATATATGCTCGGCATGCAAATTGCGAATATGGCGTTTGACGCCATTTCGCTTAGACCTATATTATGCATAAATATACCGTAGAGTATACCACTGTATACAGTCATCTACCGACGCGACCATTGTATTCGCGTAGAACAATAAACGCAGCTGCGTCCGTTACGAAAGTAATCCGTAACGTATAGCTTATTGCCCATAAGAAAAGAAATTATTGTATGGGCGTCGTGTAAAAAGCGAAAAAAATGAAGACGCGCGAACGCCGCCGTTGCTGATGCCGCGTAGGAAGGTAGCGTCGGCGGGAGTTTCGAATAATGACTGAGTAAAACTGCGACGACGACGACGACTCTTTTACATTTGGTCATCGAATATACGTTGAATAAGAGCGAATTTTCACCCATTTCGTTTTTCAATTTTGCGGGTGCGGTGGAGGCAAGTCTCTACGAAACAAAAAAAAAAAATCAACCATCGTTGGCGACATTACGTACTCAAAATCATACGATGAAATCACTTAAATCCCGGAAATGAAAGCAGAAAACAGAGTTGGTGTTGATACTTATGGAAAAAATGTTTGCATTAAAAAATGTTTTGTTCTGCGAAACTGTAAGGCGTTCAATTTCAATCCAGGTGCACCTGTTTTACGAAAATCTGTGTTGGAAAAATTCCGTAAATAGACGTATGTAGCTATGTTAACTATGTACCAGACGAAACACATAGCATAAACATAAAACTGTAACCTATTCTCAGCTAAGAATAATGGTCACCTACTTGTAGAATCCGCCGCGTGTTGAAATTCATGTAAGCCTCAGTTTGTTAGTTTTTCGTTACAATGACGGACGATGGTGATATGACGGCGGCGAGGGTGATAATATTTTTGTAGTAGGTTTTCTATTCAAACCATAATGTACCAATATTGAATGTACCATTAAAAGAAGAAAATGAAAAGCAATGGGGAATATATTTCCATATCACTCTTCCCATATCGACGCCACTGTCGGGGTCGGTTTTAGGCTACAGCAATGTAGATTATTGTTTACTGGCGCAGCGTTTGAAGGACGGCAAATTATTACAGTTGAAAGGGGAAAACAACAGGTACTGCTGGTATTACTAAAGAACTTGTAGGTAGGTAGCTTCCCTTCAGTATGTTAATACGCTGCCTTGGTGCATACAAAAAAAAAAAACAAATGTAAACTGTATCATTGGACGTCTGGACACCAAGATGGTGCATTAATATAGTCGAGCAAAGTTATTTCGAGTTTTCATCAAAGTGGCTGACATTCAATTAATTATTTTTTGGATTAAAATAGAGATGATTGTGTATAATATCAGTAATGTGAAATATACGTAATTACCGACTGCATCCGAAAGAGGTATTTTGTTTGACCCGTTTCCTGACAATCTAATTAAATTTTGTGCCATTCTGCAGCATTAAATATTCATCGAATGATTATTCAAAAAATTGGTATTTTTATGGTGAATAACATTATACAAAGAAATCCGAAAAATTCCCAATAGATGACCCAAAAATTAGATTCAAAATTAGGAAATTTTTTTCATCAAAAAAGTAAGATGACCAATCACAAGCTTCGATTCGGAATAACGCATCATGATTGGATCACCCAAAACTGACCAGGATACGGTATTTCTTGTGATTATATAAATATTTCAGATAACACCATTTTCTGAGTATTATAATTATTAGCCTTTCTTAGTTATGCACATATAACATTCCACCAGAGAAATTTTAAGTTTTGAATTTTACTGTTTGATACATAACCAAATATGTTTTTTGAGGGGCTGAGTCCAAATTTAGGGTTCATTTCTCCATTTGACCCATACTTCAGCCCCCACTGGACCCAAAAAGGGGTTAATTTTGAGTTTTCACATTTTAATGTATGATATATCACCAAATATGTTTTTTGAGGTACTGAGTCCGAATTTGGTATTCATTATTCCATTGATCTATTCCTCAACTCCGAGTGGGCCCTTAAAGGGAGTCAATTCTGAGTTTCCACATTTTATTGTGTGATACATTACCAAATATGTTTTTTGAGATGTTAAGTCCGAATTTGGCGTTCATTTCTCCACTTGACCCATTCTTCATCCACCAATGGGCCCTAAAAGGAGGTTAATGTTGAGTTTTCATATTTTAATGTATGATACATCACCAAATATGTTTTTCGAGGTGCCGAGTCCGAATTTGGTGTTCATTTTTGCATTAAACCCATTCTTCAACTGCCAGTGGCCCCTAAGAGGGGCTCAATTTTGATTTTCCACATTTTATTGTGTGATACATCATAGCATATGTTTTTTGATATACCCTTTTGTTAAATCATTATTACTATTACTATTAATATAGTCCAATATAGTAGATTTAACAGTATTTAAAATCAATTCTAAACTCTGAATTTGTTTTCCTCCCTTCCAATTGGAATTTGGTTGATGACCAGTAATTGAGCAAAAAACAATAGGCTGAAAATCAAATTCAGTTTTGTCAAAATGTAACAATATCAACAATTATCTGTCATTTCTAGAGTAAATTTTTCTTATTGTTAAAACTGCTAGAGACTTTCACTTTGCACTTCATAAAAAACTATTCTAATAATTAAATTTAAAAAAAAAAAATTGGAACCGACTATATATAGGGACATAAAACGTAATAGAACTAAAATGTTGAAAACAAGTTTTCCACATTTTATAACAGTAATTGTTTTACAAAATGGAATTACAACTAACACAGTAGCTGGCAGAAATACCTTTCAATATTAATAAGAAAATCAATACTGTTTGGTTCTCACTAATTAAATCATGCAATAAATGATATTTAAATAAATGTTGATTTCTTAAGTACTTACCTATCATTAAGCCTAACATGAAATTGATTAAAATCAAATGGAAAGTGGAGAAGTTTTTGACAGCACATCTATGGAATTTAAACATTCTTAACAAATAAAACCTCCTAATGTTTTGAATAGATGTAATAATGCTACGTACTTCAAGGTCATCAAATCAATGTTAAATTTACCAAAAATTGCATCAGGAAATATTTAATATGAAAGGATCTAAATTGCTTTATCCAAAAATCTTGCATTATATAGGTAATTGTAACATGTGACTTGTAAGGATTTTTGTCAGTGACTGCATTAGTTGTAACTCCACTTTGTAAAAAAATTACTATTATAAAACCTGAAAAACTTGTTTTTAACATTTTAGTTCTATTATGTTTTATGTCCCTACACATAGTTAGTTTCATTTTTTTTCAAAAATTTAATTATCTTTGTGTTTCTATTAATTTTTTATGGATTCTTTAGGTGTTATAACTTATTTATCTACAATAGTAGAATGTAATAGTGTGGAAGATGACAAACATCCTTTTAGAGTGTCGAAGAAATATTAAAACCACAAAATACCATGATATATTGATTGCAAGTACCTGTACTCTTGTATTTTTATTAATATTATCAGTTGTTATCAGTCAATAAATACTACACCATCACTTTTATTTTTGTTCGCTACAGCTATGTTTTATTTACCAAAAATGAAGACACTGGGGTGATATCGAGGGAAGCTATTCCACTACTTTCAGGTCAGTTCTGCGTTTCAATTGGTGCATTTGATTTGCAAGAGTAGAATAGCACCTCTTGGCGTTAACTTAGTGTCAATTCTGTGTGGCAAATAAAACAAAACCTTATAGCACTCTGGGAAGGTATTCCACATGTCGAATTTGATATTCTAAATTTGTGATGTAGAATATGTAGAATATGGAGAAAACAAGTAGAATATAAAAAAATAAATAACTCTTATCAATTTCATCAATACTTTGTCACCTTAGTTGAATTATTTTCTACATATTCTACATATTCCTCTACTTTATAATTATATTCTACGCACAGAATATGCTTGTAGATGTAAAATTCAATTCTACATTGTCATCACTGAGCACTCCATGCAGCGAGGGTAACTCACAACAGATGCTTGCCACCTATTATAAATTAAAACTTTCGATCTTCTAAGTAAGAATGACACGATGTCACAGACACAATCATCTTCCACAGCTATGTAAAGCTAAAAACATTCATGTAAACAGAACAGTTTTAGATGCAGCCTTTGTTGAGTTGTGTGAATTTTTACCTTTTTCTTTCCATCTTAGTCCTTCAGCTCATATGACATCATATCGTTCGTATTTGGGATGGAGTATACAATCTGTTCACAATAAGATGTACCTGACATCATAATCAATGATAGGTAATGTGGTTGATTGGGAAAAAAAGAAAAGGTGTAGATTCACTTGCTATATAATGACGTGCTTCAATTTACGATATTTTTGTAAAGTAACATGTTTCAAACAAACAAGTATGGATATGGTTTGTGACATCAGATATATCATATCATGGGCAGAGTACAGCCTTAGCCTATGGCTTCACTCGCAGTTATGCAGCAAAAAGTTACTACTTAATCAAGAAGCGTATACTTAATTTCACGACACATTGGAGGAAGTAAGGAGAGGAGCAATGAACACTTACAGCTAATTTGCCTATTTTATGAGGATATAAGAATGATTAGGGAGATAAGATAAACAATCAGTTTTTGATCCCTCAAAGTTGTTGGTCAACATTTTCAATGTACTGCACAGTAGTACAAAATTACAATAGGATGTTATCTTCTCACCATAAATACTTCACACTTTGATTTAGCATTTTTGTTCTACATGAACAGCAAAAAAAAATGAAAAAAAAACTCAAAAATATTAAAGGAGCTGTGGGGAACCAAACCGATACCCATATGGAGCTTTTATCTTACAGCATAGTTTCTCACACATTATAGAATCCCAGTTTTTGTAATTTATTAGCAATTTTCGCTAAATTCTCAACATTCAAGTTTTGAAAAAAAAAACTTACCTCTTTCATCTCAAGATTCCTCAGCGGCTATTGCAGATAGAAAGCTGAAATTGTTACTGTTCGAAAGATAATAAAATTTTCACAAATCCAGAAATGAATAAATTTTTTTTATCGTCCTTAGTTTTTCAAAAATAAACCATAAATAAATTGATTATAACTTGCAATTATTTCATTTTAGATAAAAACTAATGATTGAGATGAATTTGTTGTTGAAAAATAAGGGGATCACCTCTAAAAATTCTTTTCTACCTTCATTAGTTTTTGAAATAAATAATAATGTAAAAAATGGCAAATTACTCATTTATTTGAAGTTTTTTTTAAGGCTTAGTACCGACTCCAGCTTTGTAGCTCAAATAGTAGCAGAGGAATTGTAAAGTGAGAGCAGTTTTCTTTTCAAAATTTAAATGTTGTGATTGTTGCAAAAATCGCAGGTCAATATCCCAAAATTTGGATTGAATTTTATTTTATAGATTAATGAACATCTCTTCCCTACTCTTTCCATCATCACGGTTCCTTAAGCCATTGAAAGGTACAAAGGTGCGCTCAGACTTGATGAGGCTTTTATTGATCAATCCCAGTTCACTGTAGTAGGTAAATTCTAGTCAAAGATTTATAAATAGCACCCACAGCTTTACACATTTTCTTTGACGAACATCTCCTCCCTCCACAAAAAGAATGATACTACCCATTTTGGGAAACACTGACTTCGCTCTTTAGGAAAGATTAATTTTAGACTTAATTTTTTTCTCAAAAAGTGATATTTGTTGTCATTTGCATCACTCAACTATTTTGATACGACCAATTATTTGCGAACAACAAATTAACAAACTTCCAAAATGTGGTCGCTAGGAAGTCGGTAGCTTTTTTATTTTTCGTTTTTTCTTCATGTGTAAATAATATATACATGGATCTGAATCTGACCAACTTTTTTTCGACTAAGAGAAAAAGTACAAAAAAGTAGATAAAATAGTGGAGAAAAACGAGAATTTTTGACGAACGACTTTCTCTTGAGCTGGTGCATTCGCAACGGTTTCTTCTTTCATTTCGATCTCGAAAATATTTTCGAAACGTTCGAGAATGTACACGTCGTCCCCATAGTAAAAATATGAAAGAAAGATGGAAAAAAATAGGTAAAAAAAAACAACTAAAACGCGTTTACTCCCGCTGCCTAATGAATCCATAACTAACTTATAACAGGTTTCCGAAGTGGAAGTGAATATGGAACAAGGAAAAGAAAAAAAAACTGCTAAAAATCAAATTGAAAATACAAGATATCGGTACAGCAGTATGTTAAAAAACGGGCTACGAGGGCCAAGTTCGATTCACCTTTCTCCATGCATAAGTTGAACCACCTACCTTTGAAGATATATTTGTACATAATTATGTATTCGTGTGTGTAAAAAAAAAAAAAAAACAAAAAAAAACAAATTAGCTTAACTTTTTGGTCGTCTTTCGTAGGGGGCGAAAATTGTGGACCTGAAGCAAAGCGGTTACGTACCTGACCTTTATTTGGAGCGAACGATGAAAATTTTTCAAAACAATAATCCTACAGACTAATTACGCTTATACCTTCCTGTAGTTTAATAGCTAATAGCGATAAGCAAACAAGAACATAAGACAATGGCAGTCTTGCCCCTGACCCTGGTCTTGTACGTTTCGCTGATGATGATGATCTTATATCAGTAGGTACTCTCAGTTTTGGTCTTGCTTTCTTTTGGTATTGCATCATATTACTCATCAAGGATAACAAAAAAGGTCCTCTTCACTTTTGTCCTATCTTGTTAAGCAATAGTGCTGAGGGTTCCCAACATTGTACTAAGAATTCAAAATAATGGTCTAATTCTTCAAATTGAAAATTTTTTTGCTAGGTTAATAAGGAAAGGGTAAAAGTGAAAATGACCTTTTTTTGTTTCCCATGATCAGTACTATGGCTTTACCTAGACAAATAATAATTTTAAAGAAAATTTATAATTGCCGAGCTTTTGGTAAACCTAACCTTTTGACTATATATAACTATATGGATTGAGTTTAATAAGGGTGGCGGTACAGTGCAGATGAAGCCATCATAATCAGTATAACTGGCGGAAGGAGATTTTTATTCGGAAAAGTTCGGCAACTTTACCATTAATTGAATACCGAAAAACCTCATTTCTCACTTGTTATAGATCTTTCAAATATGAACGACAATAAAAATTTTCTATAAAAAACAAATTCGGAAGTGTAACGTATATTTTCGTCTATTTTTAGAAATGACGAACATATTCGTCCACACATTTTTGAATACAATAATTATCCTATAACTCTTTATAAACAACCACTAAATTACCCGTATTTAATTTTATGAATATAGATATAATTTCTGTATATTCATGACCTAATTCTGCCTGTCCCTCGAGTACTCGACGAGTCAGCACAACTCTATAATAACAACACCCTACCTCACTTTACCTATCCAACACGTACGTTTTCATACCCTGAACGAGTATATAATCCCTCGATTCAGTGGAATAAAACACAGTTCCTCGACAGCTACTTCTAAGTACCTGGAACCTCTCTTGTAGAAGTCTCTAGTGAACAGATAGTCTTGCTTGTTGAATTGTGATTGTATATGTATAAATATTAACGTATATTTAGGTACTGTGATACGAATTATTATTTTATTAAATGTGTAAACTGACTCGTGTGTTTTAAATATTATTGAGTCTCTAACCAATGTTAAGGTCCACGATAGTCTGTGGATGATAAACTTGAATTTATTTTAGAAGTATTACTGCTTTTCAAGTACGTGATATTTTGTGTATGGTGTAACACTGAAAGTGGTTCTAATTAGGTACATTACCACCTCTTTTGGCGTTACAGGAAGGACCTTATTCTTCCAATTATTCTTATGTATAAGAGATATTTTTCCTTCACGTTTCTATCACTATACTCGATCCATGTAGTTATGTATGGTCAAATACTTAACCTCTCCATTGTTAAGAACAAAGCACATTTTCGTTAAACATTTTTTACTCTTCTTAGATGCACAATCTACTGTTAAAGTTCGAGGGAGGGGAATTCTTTTAAAACACCTTGTAGAGTGACAGAAAAAAATTTGACTCTACACCCAGCAAATTAGAAAATTTGCAAAATTCCGAAGACTTTACAGTTTGTTCAAGTTTTTTTGGTTCCGCTCTTGCTACCTGTATATATGGTAATGATTCAAGATTAATTTTTCTCATCATAATAAAAGCCCATTAAATGGCAAAAAGTAAGGCCGATGTAACTGTGCTTCTTCTGAAGCTCATTTTACTCCCTCCAAAAATTTTGAAGTGTATATTTGGGTTTCAAAGAATTAAAAAGAAGACCACACTCCAATATCCAAAAATCCGAGAACATCCAGAAGTTGACCGAGGAAGCTAGAAAAAAGTTTTTAATGTCAAGAAAGTAGAAGTTTGACTTCTTTATTTTATTTTTTTGGTGAAGAATATCTTGAAATATACGGAGTAGGTAAACATCATTAATTAATGCTAGGTAAATATAGAGAAAATAAGCTCTTTTTAGAAATTTCTGTACTTTTCCTTTCTATATGTACCTCAATTTTTTCACTGTCTGAGATACTTACAAGATATCTAAATTACTTTCATTAATATCATATGACAAAGGGGGAAAACAATGAAATGAATTCAATTTGTGGGAACATTGTATTCATCTAAACAAACAAATATTATCTGCTAAGTCATCCAAACTTCAAAACTTTGTTTTAAAATATTATAATTCAGTGGGTCCTCGTTCGCGAAATAATATTTTTCTACGTAATTATTCGAATGAAAACGAATTTCAATTCGTTAAATAGAAAGCTAGAGAAGAGACCGGTTTGCCACGGGTTGCATTGTAGTTATGTTGCACTATGAATTGCATTATTACTTATACAAGCTAGAAAACAAAATCACCAGAGCCTTCATCCAATGGAAAAACCAAAACGAAAAATTTTTTATACAAAATTTTGAAAAAATTTCCATTAACAGCAATATAATAATTTAAATATTCTTATAGTACAGCCAAACATGATACTCGAAGTTTTGATAAATAAAATACTCGCAAGAAAATCTTCACATGGTTTATAAATCAACATTTTCATTACCTTTGGTAATTAAAATTTCTGAGAAAACTACTGATATGGCATTCGAGATGATAAGAATAATAATTTTTCAAACAAAAAATCAATAAAAATGGGCTATCTGCTCGCATGGAAAATTAGTTCACCTCAGTCCCCAGTTCGAGCTCCAACAAGAAAATTTAAAAAAAAATACAAAAGATTGGAGAATGAAATGTCTATGAATATGGGAGGTTAGGTAAAAATGGACTGAATAATTTTCCTACACAACGGATTTAAAAATTAATCAATTAAGAATTTTTTTTTTCGTCGAACTGTTATCGAAAAGAAACGTATTTCCAAATAATAAAAATTTGAAATTTTCTATTTATGAAAATATTTTAATGTTACTGCGTGAAGCCTTAGTAAAGAAAAATATCCGCCAGACTTCACCTCAATCAGAAAAATTATTCTGCCGTTGCAAAACATCAGCACTCTTGCGATGAGAAGTTTCCAAGTGAATTTGAATTTTGAATGTTCTAAATTGTGGTACGTACTTACCTATATCACTGCACTAAGCGCTATCTAAACATGGGCTAGTTTAGGAGGGAGCCTGAGGGACTAAGCCCCCCGGTACCGGCATTTAGCCCTCCAGAGATTTTTCCAAAAAAATGTAGGATATCCATTGACATTCTGACGGTTTTTACTGATAGATAGTAGAGGAAGAAGGCGTTAGGGGACAGATAAAACCTGATCAAGGCTTTAGGTCCCCCCAAACATTATAACCAAAATCCGGTTATGTATCTAAATAGCAGACTTGGATCTAAATTTACTCGTAGCCAAGTTCATAAATTTGATCGAGATTACCTTTAATGATCCAACACCAACAGACCAGCCGCTGCCTCTGTGCGTACACAAAATTTTTAAAATATCTTCCAAACTAGCAGGTGAAGAAACATACGTGGTAACGTAAATTTACCAGCAAGTATAAATGCACCTTTTAAGCAGGTTTTCTGTTTTTTCTTGTTTTTTGTACAAAAACATCATTTAGTAGAAACGACGAAAACTAACGAATGCGAACACGACTAATGAATTTTTCGTCCTTTTTTCTGATTTGCGATTTTCGCCGAAGAGTTCACGTTTTATTTGTACAAAGACAAATTTTCGTTCTCGAAGAGACAGAAGGAAACAGGGGAAATCTAGAAAAATAATTTTCCTCTTTGTCGACATTCAGCAGTCGACATCGCGTACATCGTTATAGTTGTTTCGATAAATAAGTGTAGCCACGACAATACTTAACTAACGCGTTTAAATGATTTTTGTATTTTTTTGTGTGTTTTGTTTTTACAACCAGGTGCGACATAAAATTAACAGAACTCGATTTTTTTTTTTTTCGAACGTACTAATTTGCTTTCGGAAACTCCCGAAGTGCACTCGCAGTTTTTGTAAAAAATTATCATACCGCATTTTCCACCAGGTAGGTACCTATATTTAAAAAAAATATGTCTTCAAGCAGCAGCTCATCTGATAAGTGAAGGGAATAATTCTTCCATAAAAGAAAATACGGGCTTTATGTTTTTGCATGGGAGTTGTTTGAAGCCAGTTTCTTCGTTTTTCGTTTAATAAAAAGGAGAGAGCGAGTGGGAGGGGTAACAGTTAGAGTGAGTGAGAGAAAGAGAGAGATGCAAAAAAAAGAACGCAAAAAAAAAACAAATAAAAAATGAATTATAGGAAGGAGAAGGGAGTGTTACAGGGAAAAAGAAACAGATCGAAAATACCTTTTAGTTGCTTCCTTAATCCCTATGGACCAGTACGTTTGTAAAATCAAATATTCATTCAAATTTCGTACTACCAGTTCATAAATTTTTGCATTCTATATGGTAAAGAAAGATAATTATGGCAGTCGTTGGGCATTGAAAAAGTTCTCTTGCGATTACAACACTCGCATGCAGAGGCTTTACATTCAATAATTCAAACCACTGTAGGCAGCTAGATAATATAGTACTACACCTCTATTAAATGTATCGCTAATTCATTGAGATCATTTAATGGTTGCGCTATTTACTCATCTCTGCCCTCATCTCTCCTCTACTCATCCCCAAAACAAACATTCTAGGGTGAAATAAAATTAATATCAATTTCAGCGTGAAGAACAATTAATTAATTATTTTTATAAATCCTATACCTATGTATACGCAGGTAGTAAGGTTCCTGTATCGTAAGATACGATTATCAACCGGAAGTTTCCACCGTCGCCGTAACGAAACTGATTCGTGGAAAAAAAGCTATTGTTAAAAAACAAAAATCACAGAATGCAAGTTTTATTTTCTACAAGGGACATAATATTAAACGGATATGGATCCAAGAAATAACATTGTTTTCAAGTGAGGAAATTCGTTGAACTATCAAATAAAGGCAAGCATTTTACGAGAAACTGTAAGAAAACAGTTGTTTCAGAATCATCACATAACCTATAAGTGTTTTTCTGATATTCTGTATTTAACACTGAGGTAGAAGGTTGAAAATTGGTAGAGGGTGCTTGAGTATCACATCTATTTTTTTTTTTTGAAATCCCAAAAATAAGAAAGAGGCAGCAGATATGGGCCAAAAATTCATTTTCTTGGAACTTTCAACATATATACACTGAAATTATCCAACTCAACACAAAGGTGGTCTAATATTGTTTGTTTATGCCTTAAAAAATATTTTTTGAGGTAGTGAGTTCAAATTGGACCTTAAGTTTTTTAATTTGATCAATATTTTGACCCAAAGGGATTCAAAAAAGGGCCCAATTTTTTTTTTCATATTATTATGTAATACATCATTTGTAATGTTTCTTGAGGCACCAAGTTCAAATTTGACATTATTTTATTCATTTGACTCATTTTTGACGCTCAAGGCTCAAAATCAGGGGAAATTTTGACTTTTCATATTTTGTAGAGTAATACATCATTGGTAATAGTTTTTTAGCTGCTGATTTTGAATTTGACGTAATTTCTTAATTTTACCCATTATGTGATCCCACAGGAGCTCTGAAAGAGGCTAATTTTGAATTTCCCTATTATATTGAGTGATACATTGTTGGTAATTTTTTTAGACTTGAAGTTTTATTTTGACATGTATTTCTTCATTCAACTCCTTATAATGTGATCCAAAGTGGTTCAGATATAACTAGCTAATTTTGACTTTTCACATTTTATTGTGTGATACATTGTTTATAATGTTTTACAAGTTTCTGAGTACAAATACAAAAATCTTATTTTTCTTACATGTAAGCTGGGCAAGTGGTTTTACTGAATTTTGTTGTTTCTTGTTGGTCTCAAAAAACATGAGCATCCAATACCTAATAAATCACTCAATAATAAGTAAAGATATAATTGCAATCCCTTTTTTGGGGCCACAGGAAGAAATAAAGTGGTTCAATCTAAAAATGGATTGTAAATATAATCTCAGTGCCTCAAGAAACATTATTTATGGTGTATCACTCAATAATATTGAAGAATTTTATTTGAACCTCCTGTTTAGGGTCACAGGGGGTCAATGAGATGTTTGATTTAAAAATAGATTGTAAATCTAAACTCTGTGCCTTAAAAAGTATTATTAATGATGTATCACTCAATAATATCTAAGCATAGTATCTCAACCACCTGTTTGGTGCAACAGGGGGCTTAATAAGGGGTTTGATCAAAAAATGGATTGCAAATCTAAACACAGTACCTCAAAAAATATTATTAATGATATATTACTCAATAATATCTAAGGATATTATCTCAACCCCCTGTCTGGGGTCACAGGGGGTCAATGATGGGTTTGATCAAAAAATGGATTGTAAGTCTAAACCCAGCACCTCAAAAAACATTATTAATGATATATCACTCAATAATATCCAGAATATTATTTTAACCCCCTGTTTGGGGTCACAGGGGGCCAAGGAGGGGTTCAATCTAAAAATGGATTATAAATGTAAACTCAGAGCCTCAAAAAACAATATTATCGATGTATCACTCAATAACATCCAAGAATATTATCTTAATTCCATTTCTTGGGCTAAAAGGGGCTAGATGAAGGGTTAAATCTAAAAATGGGTTGTAAATATGAACTCAGCCCTCAAAGTAAATAACTCCCCAGGCACCGCCAAAAATTTTTTCCAAGGCTGTGCTCTAATATAAAAACAAATAAGGAATAATTGGTTTTTGATTTTCTTAGTTTTTATTGTTTTTCAATGTTTTGAATTTGTCTGGTGGGGGGTGCAAGTGCACATCCTTTCATCTCTTCCTTCACAGTCACCATGAACTTTCTAAATTGATGAGCTTAACTAAACCAATGTACAAACACAGGAGAGTGAAGAATGAATGAATGAGAAACCTGTGAAATAGGTAAAAAGTTTGCTGATGTGTCAATTCTATGACATCACACCCACTGCTCAAAAAATATCAACGTTTTTTGACAACTCAACTTTACCATTCATTTTCTCCCATTCTATCCAACCAATTTTAATGCGGTTTTCACTGATATTTTTTATTTTTTTAAAATAATTTGAAAATATGTTTACTGAAAATCATGTCCGGTACCCTATTGAAGAATGAATAAAGAAAAAATGATTCATTAATCAATAATTAATAATAATTATTAAATGTTAATTCAATAATCTATTAATAATTATCCATAATATAATTTATTACTCATTCACTATCATTTATCACATATACTTAAATAAATCTCACATTAGTGCTCCAATAAATAATAGAGAAAACAAAATACATTAGCACTTCACGCAAAAACCCTATAGTCTGTTCAGAATACGAAGCGCCACCCACCACCCGCAATACACAGAGAAGAGCGAGGTGTGGGTGAAAAGGGAAAAACGCTCCCATACTGGATGACATGACGCAATTGACGAATGCACCATCAAGTGATTTCTAATTGGAACATTTTATCTTAATTATTGTCAGCCAGCGTGAGAGCACCTCAGCCCGCCTGGCGCTTCTCATTCTGAACAGACTATGAATAAATTTTATTTTTATAGTTGAAAAAGAAAACACAGAACTGGCTGAAGAAGAAAAATAACAAACTTGGCGACTGACTGCACTCGGTTTTTGTTGCACTTTGTGTAGAAATAATAAAAAACGACAACTGAGTGAATTAAATAAAGTCGTATAATAAAACAAAATACATTCTTGAAAATTTTTCGGAAGAAAGACATGAGACAAAGAGTTAATTCCTCTTTGTAAGAACAGCACAGTAGATGGACACAGCCACACGTTGGTTGCAGAGGCTCTACAGTGCAGTTTAGCCTAGGGGATGAAATTCCAAATTTAGTCAACTTTATTTACAATAAAATTTCAAACTCTCAGATAACGGATAAAATTAATGAGTAAAAAAAAATCATGAACTATAACAGATTTTTTCAATTGCATCACGATTTTACTACCGTAGATCGAGCCCCCCCGACACTGAAGGAGCCCCTGAATATTTTTGTTTCTTTTCATTAATTTTACAATATTGTGGCAACGAAAACTTTTCTTCCTGTGGGCTACATTTTCGAACAAAGAAAATCGAGAACTTGAAACTCAACTGGTGTGGCCAACTACGGTGTTTGTGTGAAGACTGAAGAGAGGGTAGCAAAACTTAGAAAATGCAATTTAAATCTTATAGTAACTGTACGCGCGTTTATAATTAGAGGTCGACCTGCGGACGATTACCTGCAGATTACCTGGGAACGATCTACAGATAGACGATCATTTACAGGCAATCAGCAAACGAAGATCTATAAGTACTCGAGCCGACTATCTTAATGACCAAAAAATATTTTTAATATGAATAGTTTACATATGAATCATATACCTCTACCGTAATTAGGAAGCATAAATTTTAATATGTTATGAGAAACGAAACTCGACTTTTCAGTATTAATTCTTTCTTATTTTTCTCGAATGTTTTTAGAGAAAAAAAAAATCAAAGATCACATAAGCTAACTTAGACGGTTCCTTACCTCATTAAATTGGAAAAAAAAAAAAATTACTCCCAAATCGAGGGTCCTTTAAATCCATTTTTAGCGACAAGCCAAATCATTAAGGATTTCGGTACACACGAATTCCGAAAACACACTTGAAGGTTGTTCGTTAGAAGCAGGCCTGAATTTAGGGAATGGGTGCATGAAAGAGGGTATCTGCACTCCAAGTCTGCACAAAAAAAAAAGCGAATAACTGAAACGAAGGATTAACAACAATTAGAATCATACTTTTGTCGTTGTTTTCTTCAAGGGGTAAGAATGGGGGCAGTCCACATTATTTTTATCACCGAGCCTGCACATATTTAAATCCAGGTCTGGATACAAGTCGGAATACTTAGAGGAAATACTTACGTGATATTTTTCCAGTCGTACTATCTAAAAATATAAAAAGGTGATATGTGTTCATGCGTATAATTTCGCAACAGTTTTTCCAGAAGTGAAAAACGTTATTATTGGCACTAAATACACGTAGGTAAAAACCTAGATTCCCTTAAATGTTATATACATACACCTATACCGGCTTGTAACGTAATTATGTTTCACTTCTTAAATTAAATTTTTTATTTTTTTTTATTTTTTTTTATTTTTTTTATTTTTTTTTATTTTTTTTTCAAATGGCCTTCGAAACAAACAAGTAGTACAGAGTAGACTAGTAATTTCTGATGACGAAAACATGGTTAATGAATGGTTTATTACATTCTTGCCATTTAAACTCAACTGTGGAATTTGAGAATGAATCGAGAGCTGAGGGCTCAAAGCCAAAAAAAAGGTAATTTTTCTGCCCGAGCTTAAGAGCAAAAGAATTTTCATTTGAGATTTAAAGTAAATATAATTTCACAATTTTCGCGCAACGAAATAAAATTTTTCAACAAACCGGTAATTGATGATTTCAGCTCACTATAATTTTACGACTTTGAAAGGTCAAAAACACAGTAAACTGGAAATATTTTTTGGGGATGTATAGCTGTGGGCGCCAGAGCCGGAGAGAACGGAAAAAAGGGTGATCCACCTGGGTCTGGATTTCCAAATACCAACTAAAAATTAATTAAATAATTATTAACTAAAATACATTTATGTACATGCGGGGGTGTTCCAAACCGGGGGGGCGAATATAGTGTACTCTCGGGAAATTTTGAAAAAGAAAAAAACTGTTATTTATTGTACACGATATAAATGTTTTAGAATACAAAAAAAACCCAACTTTTTTCTAACCGCTCCCCTCCCAAAGTTATTTTATCAGTACTCTTATAGAAAATAAAGTTCTGGCTCAAAATTTTTTTAGAAACACCGCTGTTTACATGATGACCCCTGGGCCAGAATTTTTTCTTTCCAGCCTTGATGGGCGTTGTTGGGATTTCTTTCAAATGGGTACAAGGTCTAAATATTAAAAAAATAGCCTTTATAAAGAAAAATAAAACAAAAAAAGGCGCTAGTTTCACTGGGTATTTACCCATGAAGGATTGATGTGTAAACGTAATAATAGTGTGGTTGTGTGCGTACATAATGTTATGCACATACACAACCACACACCCACACATCATGTAATGCACACAACTGAGAGTTACAGTTACACAAATCTGACAACTGTAATTCTCATATAGCCCTTACCATAGACTGAGCACTAATAAGTTTACACATCAAAAACCTGTGTTCAATGGTCATGTTATGTGTGTTAAAAAAATATGAAAAGTTAAAGTCACGGGGTATAAGCATATCCCCTGACAACCCAGAAAAAACAGATGCCCATAAAGAGAGCTGAAGAGTGAAGAACCTTGACAAAAGGTTATATCCATTTTAATGATTGGTTCAAAAGTAGCCCCTCTGTAAGAGATGGTCTGCAGAGTCGTACCACAGATACTTCAAAAACTCATAATAAAAAACATTTTTCCGAGATTTTTAAGGGTAAACATCTGATGGACAAAAAATGTTCCCTCTGGCAGATTTAACAATTACCATTCAGATTTATTCTGACCAGGTAAAGGCTGGATCTGGATGGGTGCACTGGATATTCTATACCCAGGCTCTCACATAAACCAACCACTTACAAAAATGAATAATTCAAATCAACGGAGACGATCTGTTAAATGTAACATAACAACCCATCTGATATGAATCACTGTTACTTTCCTTGGTTAATTTGCACATATAACATGATTGTTTTATTTGAGGTAAAAGTAAATTACAGTAGATCTGTCTATTAGTCATGAAAATTAACACTTCCAACACCGATGTTACCCTCAATATCAACTGTGGCGTTCTTTTTGTACCATACCTACACCAAAGTTTATCAATTCAGCGTTCTTTTTGTACATGAGGGTAACACAGGACATCGATTCTTACGCTTGCTCCTTGAGTAGGTGTAGGAAATCAGGGCAAGGGCATATTGTTTTGTTTATAGGCTGAAACAGGTAAGAAATTCCTGTTATCAGAGATAAGATAGTTTGGTGTTAATAGTGTTACATTTTGGCATTCTTTTTGGGTCAACATTTTCTTAAGCCCGTCGTGTTATTTGACGTAACCTGATATTAATCTGGTGCTGACCCGGTGCTTGGTGTTACACATACTGTGACATAAAAATTTGGCAGCGAATAGAACAAACCTAGTATCTATACTCATCTACCCGAAGATGTATCTGATATCATAACCAATTTTAAGCAATGCGACTGGTTAAAAGAAGAAGAAAAAGTATAGTTTCACACTGTTATACAATGATAAGTATCAATTGGGGATATTTCATAACGTAAACAAAAGTGTGTTTTATTTTCATATAGACAGTGAACAGAGGATAGAAAACAAAAACCGAAGTAGAATTTTTTGTGAAGAATACTCGTTTTACCTCCATTTTTGAAGAGAAAGGTATCTGAGCAGGACAAGAATCCTAAAAAAATTTATCGTTTGCATTGCTCGAGAAATACTTTCAACCTTGCTTCAGGCACTTCCAGTCATTCGCTAAGGCTAATTGGGTCTCTTAAATCGATCATTGAATGTGGTCTTCTCAAAAATTGTTTGTATATGTGTGGTTACTTCTTTCGAATCGCATGTTCCGGTCACAAGCCTTCTCGAGAGCCACATGTTTCCACGGTCTCGGACACTCTCAACAAGAGGAAAAGGGTACCAAAGGTACTAGACCCTATATTTTTCAAATTGCCCGGACGGGTTTAAATTTCCAAGTAAACGATAAAAGAGGGCGTCAGGGCCGTATCATTGGGAAGAAGCTCGGATTTCAAACCCCACCAAGAATCCAACAAAAAAACCACCAAAATACATGTTCCAAAAACCTGAAAGAAATTGGTTCCTCAGTTTGTAACGGACACCCGCAAATAAATCCTTCTTGTGACACTGAGAAGGCCCGTCAATTTATTTCCGCCGGGCCAGATTTATCTCTCTGAGATCCAGCATGTTTTATAAATTTTGAGTAAAAACATAAATTTTTATCGAATTTCCTCACACATGCTGCAATTTTGTAGTAAATAGTTCGCTGTCAGTGTAATTATTTCGACGCAGGTGCTTTCTTACTTTTCCTTTTGAAAATACACAAAAAGCGAAACATCTTTGTTAAAGAATTTCATGAAAAATTTGAATTTTTAAAACTGGCACGTATGACGCAAACTATACGCTGCTGTGCATACAAGAAAACTAATAAAATCCCAAGGCTGAAAGTGAAAAGCTAAATAACAAAATTGGAACTCGGAACTGAAATCAGAACGTTGGTTAAATTTTCTTAAATCAACGACAATAGGAATGGACTAATTTTGAGTTTTTTTCTAATTTCTATTATGTTTATCATAAGAAAAGACTGCATGCACGATATCTCTGTGCTGTAATTTGGTTTCCTTACGGTCTACGGACTATTTCGATTTCGTAAACGTATTGTAATTTTCACTACCCAGGTAAAGAACATTTTTCGATTTTCAAATCAATTGCAAGAATCTGCTTACCGCAAAAAACTGGAGGTGACCGGGTAATTCGAAGGACGACGTACCTAAAATTCTCGAAATTTAAATTACTACTAGGGAAACATAAAAAAAAACAAAAAAAAACAATAACAACTCACAACACGAACAATAATAAAATAGGCGATAAATTTCAAAAATTCCGAAGAGGACGAAATTACGGTGAGACTTTATGGTTAAAAAAAAAAAAAAAAAAAAAAAAAGGGAACAAACTCACCCTTCGAACTTTCACTTGAAATAGTAAAAATGCGCAACATGAAATTTGTGGAAAAAAACTCGATCTATCCGCGATTAAACAATTAATACCGATCAAAATTACTTCGAACGTCAACGCATACACGAATATAGAAATCCGACTGACGAAGTCGACGACGACGACGATCGGAAACTATTTTACGTTGTTGTTATTATTGTTCTTTTTTTTTTATTATAATTTTCAACCTTTCATACAGGTATTTTGTGTTTATAGTTCGTTCTTTCTTTACTTCATTCACTGAAACACATGTTATCTCACTCGTTCACTCCCTCTCTTGCCGCATGACGGGAGCACGAAGTAGCAAAAGGACGAGGAAAAAAAAAAACGTAGATTGACAAAAAAAAAACTCTTCGAAGAACAACCGTCGTTTCCACCTGTGGTGCTGCCAAGGTGAGCCTTACACGAAGTAACTTTGCCAATAAACGCGTATACTTTTTGTTGCGAGTTACAATTTTCATCTCGCGAGTAAAAAGCTCGAAATAAGCCGGATTTGATTTACCACAAAAGTGGTACGTTGCATTATTGTAATTTGTCACCCAGGTACACAAACACAGGCGGTACATACCTACTACGTATATCTTTTATACGCGTACGCTGGCATTCCCACACAGCACCAACCGGTTGGTTGCCCGGGTTGGTTAATTCGTATAGCCTACCCAATATCTAGCCGAATTATACGGAAATACCCTGTGCACGCGGTTACCGCGCCGCGTTCTTCGCACGTACCAGTTTACAAACTCGATAGTTGGGGCTGCTGCATACCTGTAAACTAGAAATCTCACTCACACATACACACCCAACTAATTGCACTAGCTCTCTCTTTCTCTCTTGTCAATGGGAACTCTACTTCGTGTGCGTACCGTACCTACTATCTAGGTACCTGTTGTTGAGGACGCTTTTATACGTGCGCAACACATGCACCGCACGCGTGAATACGTGCGTCTCGTCGTCGATTTCTGTGGTTCGCATATTTTCACAACTTCGGTACGTTCCTTGTTGAATTTTTAACATTGAAAATATTTAGGAAAACGGATAGATATCAAAATTTCTGTGGCACAATGGCGCCATAAATCATTAGATTAAAACATAAATGAGAAGTGATTAGCTCTGTTTGATAGGATTACACTAACTTACACCAACCTACACTAGTAAGGATATTCCACAAGTATTCAAAAAAAACTTGGCGCTAAGTCATATAACATTCCTACATTTGTAGAATAGCCTGGTGTAAATTGGTGTTGTCCTATCAAACAGACCTATTGTATATCTGTGACAAACCAAATTTCTCATCTCCCACCTTGACTCTGCCCTTACGTGAGAAGTGGCATTACCTGAGTTGTAGGTTCAAATCTGTAGTCAGACAATTATTTTTTGAATTTATTTTTAGTCAACTTTGATATTTTTGTGTATTGAATGGTGGGTGAGGTCTTTTTTCATTTTTTGGGATTATTCGTCATACTTATGATTGTAAAAAAAAAAGCCAGTCAGTCCATGATGTCATTGTGCCAAACAAATTTTGCTCTCCATCCACTTCCCTAAATGTTTAACCTGAGGTATATAGCAAAAAGATGACGTCATATATAAGGAAAAGTGAAAACAAAGTTTGCAACAAAATGTAAAAAAAACAAAGTTTGTAACACAAAGAAAACAAATTTTGCAATAAAAAGTAAAAGTTTGCAACAAAAATTGAAAAAAACAAAGTTTTTAACAAAAAATGAAAAAATGTCAGAAACCCCACAATGAAATTGCATGAGTATTTATCCTACATATTTAAAATAAAATACGCCAAATCCAAGAGGTTTTTGAAATAGGCTTCTAGGTACCCACAAATAGAAAAACTAGGTAATCCATTTTTAAGCCCCCATCATATTTGATAGTAAACCTAACAAAAAGTGAAAACAAAATTCACAAAAAAATTGTGATTATGAAATACTTTTCAACTGGGGATACTGTTTATTTAACAAAATGAAAATTAAGTAAATACAAAAATCATTTCTATAATATATCCTCTACTGTGCGAGAAGTGTAAATCGTGTAAATTTCATGTAGGTTTTCAAAGAATATATACATATTAAAATTGATCTGGTATTGAGACACAGGGTTAGGGGTTGGTTCAATTTTTGTTTAATAATACCTGAAAATTTTTGGTATGTACCTATATGTCGTAATCAGATTATAAAATGAGGTTTTTTTAGGGTCTTTACACAAAGTACAACAAAATTGTATTACAATTGGCAAAGTTTTACTCTTTTCTTTGTTTTTTTTCTTCAGCCAGTTCTATGTTCTGATTTTCAACTGTGAGAATTAGATTTATTCATTCATTATTGCTAGGGATAGGATTTATATGCACTGAACATACCCAAAATATGACAAATAATATGCATTTTTTTATAACAAAATATGCATAAAATGTTCAAAAATTCAAAAATATGCAGTTACATACTCATGCAATATCAGTATCATTTATATAAATTTTGAAAGTTGTATTGAAATCTGATATTACTGATATATGTGCCTTCGACTAAATAAAACTCTGTACATTTTCTGTAAAATAAGAACTTATTCCACAAAATTTAAAGCTATAATTTTTCATTAAACTGAATGACATGTTTTTTTGGTAGGGTTGCCAATCATGTAGGTTCAAAAATCTAATATTGTTTGAAAAATGACTATTTTAGCAAAATATGTGCTAAACCAGACAAAAATAGCTAAACATGCTCAAATATGCTGAAAAAATGGTTCAAATATGATAAAAGTATGAATTTTACCAAAATATGCAAAATATTAAAAATGAAGTTTGGCTCATTTTACAGCAGATGAAACAAAACGAAAATGTAATATGGATGTATAGAGAAAAATAAATGGAAACTGAATTAAAAATTTGGAAATTAAACCGAAAGGAAACAAACTATGAGAAAATTAATTAAAATTACGTTAAAAACGTGTTTTTGAACATAAGCTTTTATTTATTTTTTGGTTTTAGCTTCTTGCAAAATAAATATTATTTCGTTATGGAAGGTTGGCTGCAGTATTGGTATGAGTAGAATAAAAGCTTATAATAACTAAAGGCTGCTTCACAATTAACGGGAATGGTAATGGTAATGGAAAGGTAAAAGATAAAAATTTATATTCAAGTGGAGGTGTTCACATAAGGCTGAGAACAAGAATGGCCCAAGAATGAGAAAGGGAAAGATGGTTCAAGTTCATCTTTTCCATTCTTTTTCCCAGATTTTTTATACTGCTCATGAGCAGTTTCAGCAGTTGATTCCCATTCCTATTCCCATTCAAGTAGTATTGAGAATATAAACAGCTATCTCATTCCAGTTCTGTTACCATTCCCATTACTGTTCCGATTACCGTTGATTGTGAACTGGCCTTAACATTATAGTAAATTTCAGAAACTCAACTAATAGGAAATAAAAATTTAAAAAAACTCTAGCGCAGTAAGCCTCCCTAGAAAAAGTAGGTATCGAGAAAAAAGAATTATGAATTTCGATAGTCACATTAATTGTCTGCAAGTTCGTATGACTAAACGGTATGTTATAATTGAATGAAATTTGTTAACTGTTGATGAAATATTAGACAATGTGAAATTTAAAAACATTATTTCTTGAAATGAAAAATTAATTAGGATGATGAAGTATGTGGTGAATAATCTTATACTTTCAAATAAAATCAAAGAGATAGGGACAATAAAGTTATAAAACAGAAGAGAAGAAAACATGAACATGTGGACAACTTTTGTAAAAAGTTCATGCAAATTAGAAAAAAAAAGGAAAAAAAGCTTTACTAGAAATGCCTACCACCCAGTCGATCCGCACCAAAATTTGTAGCATACTACAGTACGTTAAAATAGATATTTATTTCAATTTCGTTCATATTGTTTCGAAATTCTGTATTTTATGACCAATATAAAAACAAAAATAGCGGTACTGTGAACCGTCTGTAGTGGAGGAGTTTACTTATTATATTGGTTTAACGTCACAAGGACGAATAAAATGTATCTTGTTGTCACACACCTTAGCTCTCGCCTTGTTGTTAGACAACTGTTAGTGTCGCCTCAGCCCAGTATCTCCAGTCATGTCGAGTCCTCTGCGCATCGCTAGTGCGCACAGGACTTGTGGGTGTAGCCATGACACTGGGGGCGGTGTTCCTGGGTGGCCATCAGTGGCCACCTCCGAAGATTCCCCTGAAATCTAGAATAAAGATTAGACATACATGTTATATGAAATGTTATTTTATTATAAAAACAACAATAAAAATAACAAATACAATATATACATGAAAAATAGATATTTACAGAGAATTTTACAAATAAAATGGGAACAAAATAAAAATTTTATTTTTCTTCACTGGCGTTACGACGTAACGTTTTAACATGAAAACGATACTTTCGACGAAAGTTCGTTTCGACTGCCGGATGCTGCAGTTGAGAGGATGGGACGAGTTATTGGCTGTAGATCACAGATTCTGTAAAGGAATATTTGGGGATTAGCTATTCGTATAAACATCAATGTTGCTGAGTTAAGTAGTGCATTCTGCCACCTATTACCCGTAACCTTTTATAAAGCATATGACAGTAATAGTGGGTGCAAAAAATTGTAGTTATACTGTTTTTAGGAGTATAATGTCCAATTATGGCGTACCCTAAAGTCAGTAATTTGGTTTGTCAGACCAGTTTATTTTTGTCATAATCAGGGGGTCTATCGGAGGTACGATACTATGTATCAAATTTTTCTACATTTCTGTCATCTAACTCCAACGGAGCCAAGAACTTCAGAGGTCTTGTAGATGTTTGCTTGCTTGAGAATTCTATTTTTGCGTGACAGACTTGGCCGTCACGAGATTTCTCTAAATCAATGATTTTTGCAAGTTTGTAAATGCCAGGTTTGGATGTGTAGTCCAAAATGTGTACTATATAATTTACTTTTGGTACGAATGGTACCGTGCGCCCTGGATTAGAGAGCGCAGTTGGTGGTCTATCTCTTAGGTATAAGAGATATTGTCTCTTCCAAGTTAACCAAAGATTTGTTAGGTAATATTGGTTGAGTTTCCAAATGTCCATAAGCTGTTTTGCTGTAGGAGTTGGATCTTTATTCGATTCATTAATCAGATTACTTAGGTGGCCTAAGTTGGCCCACATGAAATGTGCGGGTGTTAATGTCAACTGGTCTAGCTCTTCCGGAGATGGGCATAGTGGTCTTCTGTTGACCATTGTTTGTATATCTTTCAAGCTCGCTTGAAAGGTATGTTTGTAGATTGAATGATGACCGTGGACTTTATAAAACACTTGTTTTATAATGCCAATTAGTCGTTCATAAACTCCACCATACCATGGTGCTTTAGCTGGGATGAAGTTCCATTTAATGCCTCTTTCATCTAAGCTAGGTTTGATTTTTCGTTCTTCAGTGAACGTTTTCCAGTACTCTGGTAAGTATGTTGCAATTAAGTGGAATTGCGCTGCGTTATCAGATAGGATAACTTTGGGCGTGCCTTTGTCAGCAAAAAATGTTAAGAACGTTGTCCAGATGTCCTCAGTTGTCAAGTTTGATACTGAAAGTAGGTGTACTGCTCTGGTGGACAGGCACATAAAGATCAACACCCAATTTTTAATGGGTGGTGTAGTTGGTGTTGCCAACTGTGCTTTCGATTTTGGCAGATATTTGTCGAATACCCATAAATGGGCCAAAGATGTCCACACCTGTGTAGGTGAATGGATTTACGAAAGGTACCAGACAAAAGTCTGGTAATGTTGAAAAGGTTGGTTGTTTAAACAGTCTTGTTTCAGCTTTTTTACATAGTGTGCACGACTTCTTTAGAATTTGAGGTAACACTTTTAGTGACTTTGGCACAAAATAGTATCTTTTAAAGTCGGTTATGGTAAATTTCGTACCTGAGTGTACGTTTTTCAGATGTGTATGCATCAGAATTAATTTTGTTAAGTGAGACTTAGGATGCATCAGGATTGGTGATAGCATGTCTCTTGCGTACTCGATATCGGGTAGATAATTAACTGTACGTAATATCCCAGATGGATCAATCAGGATGTGAAATTTTTCGTACAAGACGTACAGAGGGTGATTTCTTTTTTCTAATACTTCGTGTAGTTTTCCGAAATATTTCTTTTGGTCAGCTCTGATGAAGCAGAGTAGAGCAAAAAGAAAGGTGAAATCTAACGATGCATAAGGTGAAATTAATCTTTTCCTCCTTATTCGTTGTTTACTAAATCGTCGTACGGCTTCTATACATTGTAAAAATGCACGTACGGGTTTGGATAAATTGTTGAATTTTGTGATATCTATGTTGAATGGAGTGTTCAATGGTGGATGTATGAAACTTTCGAAAGGTATTTAATCTTTCGGAATATAGCATGATTTGGTGATGGTCAAATCAAGTGGCTGATTTTGATTTGGTTGATCAGCTATCCACTGTTGAGACAGAACCTCAGGTTCTGGTAGTGTGACTTCACATTGATCTGTGTTTGGACCAATGAAGAAGTGTGGGATGAATCTTTTTGCTGATTTCATCCACCTTAAATATTTTGCAGGATGACGTTTGTCAAAAATTGATTCATCGTCCATTGTTATTGACACGGACTTTTTAGAAGTTGAGGATAATACTTCTTTCATTGTATGAAATACAGGTGTATCTATTTTAGTTGGTTCGTCTGGTAGGCTTTCGATTATATTCAAATCGGTTTCTGGCTAAGATTTTTCATCTTGGGATAGCCAGGTTGGGGCAGACCACCAGAGTGATTCGGAGAGTTTGTGGATAGAGGAACCACGTGAGCCAATATCAGCTGGGTTGTCCGTTGATGGGACATATCGATATTCGACGGGTTATATACTTTTTATTTCGTCGATTCTATTTTTTACGAATTATGGGTGGACTTTTCTTTCTAATAGCCGTGTGAGAACACATTTGCTATCAGACCATAAGAATGTTGGTGCGTTCTGTAAACCAAGTGGTTTATGTAGGGAACGTAGTCCACGTGCACCTATGAGTGCTGCTATCAATTCGAGTTTAGGAATTGTGATCTGTCGCATAGGTGTTACGCGTGATTTTCCTGTTACAAATCTTACTGCATGGCAATTTGATTTAGTGTTGCTAAATCTTATATATATTACTATGGAGTAAGCTATCTGTGATGCGTCTACGAATACGTGTAATTGACAGGTGTTTGGGTCATAAGTTCCTAGGTAGAATTGTCTAGGAATGCAGTAGTTGAGGCTGTTGCTGAGGTCAGTAATTATCTCAGTAGCTGTTGGTTCGAGATCATCAGGGATTTTTTGGTCCCATTTCAATCCCTTGGACCAGAATACTTTCATGAACGTTCTTGATGGAACGAATGCTGGTGCAAACCAACCTAAAGGGTCATAGAATGATGATAGTACCCTAAGGAATGTGCATTTTGTCCATGGAGATGTAAACGGTTTTGGTTTGGGCATGTAAAGTACATCATGGTCCATATCCCAATACAGGCCAAGCACTTTGATGATTGGGTTGCTTAACGCGTGTTGTGGGTTGAAATCTTTTCTTAACTGTTTACAATTGGTGCCCCATTGGGCGAGTTCCATGGAGATTTATTGGATTTTATGTATAATTCTTTTGCTTCTTCGTACGTTGGTACGGAAACAATTAAATTATCAACGTAAAATTGTTCTAAGAACTTGTCATGGAACTCCATGTTGACCAATCGAAAGTGATGTAATAGCAATGCTGTGAGTAAGAATGGTGCCATTATGATTCCGAAAGGAACACGTCAGAATTGAAATGTTACTAGATGGTTATTGGTCATGGAATTGTTAGGATTTTTAATCCATAAGAAACGTGTGACTTCTCTGTCATCTGGGTGCAATCCAATTTGATGAAACGCTTTTTTAATATCAGCGATTATTACGTAAGGGTTCTTACAAAAACTTACAAGCATTACTATTAGATCAGCTAACAGTACTTTTCCTTTATGCATGCAGTCATTTAGGGACAAGTTAGACTTTTTAGTTTTGGCCAATCCATCAAAAACTACTCTGAGCAGAGTGCTTTTTGTTGGATCGTAGATACCTTTGTGTGGTAAGTAATGTACCACTTCTGCGGGTCTATTGTTTTCGATAGGTTCGATCATTTCTAAATCAATTAGTGAGATAAAATACTGGTCGTATCTTACGAAAAATTCTGGATTTTTCTGCAATTTAGGTAATTGTCTTTCTAATCGTTTAAAGGCTAACTGTCTATTGTTGACTAGTGGTGGGGGCTATACTTGTATAGCCACTTTATTTGGTATCTATTGTTCACTAATTTTATATTTTTATAAAATAAGTGTAATGCTTCAGTTTCAGCATCGTCCTCAACTAAGTTTTTGGTTTCGATACCTAACGTATCTAATTTCCAGAAGTTTTTTATACTTTCTGGGGATGTAAAGAATGATGGTTCGAATGCATCACATTCGGTTGGTTTTCCTAGGAATCCTCCTAACATGTTTCCAAAATCAGTTTTAATTAGGGTTAGGGTTGGTGACAAATGTTTAATGTGCTTTATAAATGACCACATGTAATTATTACCAACTAATAAATGTATTGTAGATTCTCGGTCCAAACCTGAGAAATCGATATTTGAATATCGTGGGTAACGTTTTTTAAATTCATCAAAATCAAATTCGGAAAGGTTATTCGCAATGTATGGTACCGTATTGGCTTCCATTTGAACCTTAGTTCCATCGCGCTTGAATAGTTCAAATTTTACAATTTGGGTGCGAATTTGTTTTGACATTTGTCCAGCTAGGCCGCGAAATTTGATTGTTTCAGCAAACTTATAAAAATTTTCTCTGAGGTGTTCATAGGCATATGTGTAAAACATATATCTATGTTTGCTTCCACAATCGAAAAAGCCATTAATTTTTACTGGTTCTTTAGCGTTTGGAGCGAGAATGTACGATGAAAACGTTAAGAAATGAGCGTTGATATCTTTAGTAGTAAAAAATGATAAACACTCACTTAACACTGGAACTCCGGACACAGAACTCAGGTTCTCATCCTCTCGGCGTTGCTGCGCAACGAGACTATTGATGTCTTCTTGTGAAGCTGCAGTCGTCTGTAATATTACAGTTTGTTTAGGGTCGAGAACAGGTATTTTTTGTTGCTGTTTATCAAACAGGTTACCTGGTGGTAGGTTCTGCTTGCAGTCCTTCAGCATTTCTACCCATGCTGCGACTTTGCCTTCCGTGATCGGATATTTGATCATGGGACACAAGTTCGAGTAATGCTCGGTACTGCCACATTGGAACCAGCGGCAGTTTGCGGGTGGTAGCGCCTTACAGTACTGCATACTGGGGTGCGATTGCATACAACGCGTACACAATCGATAGCGTTCGTAGTGCGCACAACAAGACTCCAACGTACCCTTTTTTCTGCATAGGTGAGCATGGTGCTCAACTTTGCAGAAAATACAAGGTGTATTCGGTTTCAATGGTGTGCGCACTGTTGATGCTGGAATGCGTTGCCCCGACGGTAGTTGGACCCATACAATCCCAGCTTCATCTGTATTAGATAAATTTTCGTTAGTATTCCTATTGTTTATGCGATTCGAACGTTGGGCTGGTTGTTTACGAGGATTGGATTTATTCTGTTCTCTTTCGTTCGGTTTCTTTTCCGTAGAAATAATCGCGAAATTTCTCCTGCCTTTAGGTTGAGAGGGATTTCTATTTTGTAGGGGTGGATTAGGTTTATCGACCTTTTTTGGTACGAAAAGCAGGCCTGTTCTTCCTGTCGGCCCTGCTCGTCAGCGTCATGACGTACCATCGGTACGGGTGCTGGTTGCTGAAGTTGGTGCTGTTGTACTTTCGATTTTATTGTTGATTGTAGTACCAACAGCTTCCATTTCACCTGTCTGGCCCTGCGCAAGTTTTCTCTTGCGAGGCCTCTAGGTACATATTCGAGGTCTTTTACTGTGGCCTCGATTGCATTGTCTTCGTTAGACAATGCATTTAACTTGTACTCGTGAACATTTGGTCTTTCGATTTTTCTTTCGAGAGATTGGGCGTACTCTTCTGCATCTTCTAGTACGACTATGAACTGCTGCCGTTCATCCTCACTGTCAGTGTCATCACTGGTTGCTTGCATGGACACGCGGCTTCTTGGCTGGACGTCCATTGATGCAGGAGAGACTGTGTGTCCCAGTGACGGTTGCGTGCTCGGCAGTATTGCTGTTGCTCTACGCAGGTCCTCCTCTTCTATCTTGTCGACCCAACGGGGTTGAGGGACCAGAGTTGCATCCACTTGATGCGATGTGGAGGGCTCCGTATGTTCCTCTTCCTCCATCAACAATGTTTTGGGGGTAGACATCAATTTCGTCGCCACACGACGTGTTGGCAATATTTTGTGGATTCATGTTCTAAGAACAGGATAAAAGTAAAATAGAAAAAAATGAATTATTTATCTTTTTTCATTATAGGTATTATGCCTATTGTTTGAAAAGGGGAGATAAAATCGAATAAGAAACGATTTTTGCGTTCGTGCTATTAACCTACATTCGAACGAAGGTCAATGACATAATTGTTTATTAGTACTACGGTGGTGTTTTTATAAACGGGCGCCATATTTTTTCATAGAGGAAGGACGTAACCGGTGTTACAAATTTTTACCAAGTATTATGAATTTTTTTTTTTTTCGATAGGAAAAAATGATTGTAAATTGGGTTTTACGCTTTTTTATCGATTTTTGAAAATCTGTTTTTCAAAATTTTTCAAGTCTTTCAGGCAAATGAAAAATCCGATGTGACCCGTAGGCGAAAAGATATTTTCGATTTTTACAAAAATGGTAAAAGAAAATACTTTCAAATCTTATCAAGATGTGAAAAAATTGGGCATGACCTGTGGGCAAAAAGGTCATTTTCTATTTTTGCGAAAAGATGATTGATTTTCAAATGGTAATTTTTCCTAAGTGTTGAGAAAAAATGAAAAATTGGGCATGACCCAAGGGCGAAAACCTCATTTTCAATTTTCAATAAAAAGGATAATGTTTTTCAAAATCAGTCTGGTTTTCAGGGTCTTACCCCCAAAAAAAAATTTTGGAGTGACCCTGGGATGACAAACTGTTTTTGATTTGTAACTAGATTACGCACAAATATTATCTTAGAATTTGCACTAAGATCGATATGCGATCTTAGGCTATTAAAAAATGGCGGACTGACCATTGAATTTATAATAAAATAATATGACACAACAGAAATAAATTATTTTAAGTCCGAATTACTAAGATTTTGTCTCGTAACAATGTGTTACAAATGCATATTCTAAATATGGCGACCCTTTAGAAAATTTACTAAAGATTACAATGAGGCGTAAGTGTACTTACGGTTTTCCTTTGATTAAATGGCGGCACCTTTTGGAAACTTCACCACAACACTCCGGGGGGAGTGAATTCGAAAATACGTAAATAATTACAAAAATAGTAAAAATCACTATTAAAATCAATTAATTGTTTTGCAAAATTCAATTAATGATATAACACACAATGATCTCGATTCAAAAATCAGACAACAAGTGAGGATACTCGATTATCTTTTCGTACATCAGGGGTACGTCGTGTTGAACACGTTGTTGTCGGGGTGAGATAGCACATGGGTGGGTTATTGTCTCCACAATTGCTGCTGTTGCAGCGGAATGCACAAATTATGTTTGTGTGTGTAATTGCGTAAAGGATTACGATCCTTTTTTTGCGTATGTGTGTGTGTTCACACAAAAAAACTCATACGATGTTCAATCGTCCAGCAGCTGGTGAAAGCCGATTGGATGAACCAAGTCTTTTGTCTTTCTCACAATCGTTGTATTTTTGAAGAATTTTGATCGAATTATATGCCGTTTGTGTCTTTATTAAGGATCAGTTTTTTCAAACGTATGAGTGCGAGAGAGATAGGAATATTCCTTTTTTTTTCTATCTCTCTCGTTTTGTTCCGTTTTGAAGGACAGAGACACGGATGCGCTAACATTTAGCGATGTTTCTGTATTTTATACAGCCTAAATGTTGTGAAGACGAATTTGGGAATTCGATGTTTTTATTTTCTTATAATAATTTACGTAATAAATGGCGCTGGGGCGGTGGAAAAATAATTGTAAGTTATTTTTCCGTCAGCTATTTAGTAGCGGTAATTACGAGAGTCATTTCTAGGCTAATTGACAATTAGGAAATGTATTACTATACGGGGTATAGGGAATTATTATTGAGTTGAAGTCCAGTCTCAAATAAGTTGAATTGTTTAAGTCTGAATTTAACTGTCAGGCTAATTCTTATTGAGACTGTTAATTACGTACGGCGTACGGGTGAGAGTTGTTTATTAGTGGAAGCTTATTATTTCAGTTCAAGTCAAACTGTAAGTTGGGCCACAAAAAACTAATATTTTCGTTTTTTATGTGTGGATTTGAAATTAATTTTCGATTTCCGAAATTAGATTTCGATGTTTGAAATGACATTTTGATTTTCCAAAATTAAATTTCGAGTTGCGAAATCAAATTTCGATGAAAACGAATTATTAAATTCGAGGTCCAGTGAAAAACACTGTGCTCCTGCTACCATGTAGTGGAGGAGTTTACTTATTATATTGGTTTAACGTCACAAGGACGAATAAAATGTATCTCATTGTCACACACCTTAGCTCTCACCTTGTTGTTAGACAACTGTTAGCGTCGCCTCAGCCCAGTATCTCCAGTCATGTCGAGTCCTCTGAGCATTGCTAGCGCGCACAGGACTCGTGGGCGTAGCCATGACACCGTCTGGCTGACTGATCCGCGGAAAAATTGGTAGCGTACTACAATGAATTAAAATAAATATTTATTCCGAATTTTGTGGCTCTTGGTGCAAAATTGAGAATTTTATATCCAAAATAAAAACAAAAATAGTGGTAGGAAGTATCCTCCTTCCAATCCACACCTAAATCAATGAGTCTGATTCTTGTTTTAGTAAAAATGTTCGCACCAAATTTCGTGATTATCGGACAAAAATTGCACCTGTACCGTGGGAACAAGGAAGGAATATATATATACATATATATATGAATTTGAATTATTTATGCCAAAAATTTTCTGAGATCATAAAACGAAAAACGTACCCACCTCCGACCCTAGGGCATAATACCAAGTGTAATACGTAGATTTTCTAAAGAAAACCTACATAAAAAAGGTTATAGCGTTTCTCAATCCCTGAATATTGGTCTTGAAAGTAATTGGTTAACTGTTTTCAGTTCTGTTTCAATTTCAAAATTTTGGTGCTTCTGGCCCAAAAAACTAGGATATTCGGTTCCAAAAGAATAATTTGGTCTCCATTTTTCTTTCTCATCTCTTGCCATTTACCAGCCTATATACGCGATTTTCAATGGCAAAAGTAAACAAGTTGTGTAATTTTTTGCCAGTCAGTTGAGTAAAAGTTTGATTGGCTCATCGATGGTTCGAACGGCGGCGGCGGCGACGGCGACACCGCGACGACGACGACGACGACGCTGAATGTCTTCTACGCTCCTCGAATGTCGTCTAGTCGCGTGAATTTTTTTAATGAAAATACCGAAATGGACGACGTGTCGTGGCTATTCAAATGACGATAGCCTCTCGCAGCCAGGTATGGGTATATATTATCGAAACCGAGAAAACAAAAAGAAAGAAGCGGAAGGAGCAAAGTATATAATATACCTAGACTCGGAGAGAAAACGAATTACGAAGATCGAAGAAGAAGAAGCGGTGGCGGTGGCCACGGCGCCAGCATGAAGGGGCGAGAGGGTCCAACATGCGGCTGGTAGAAGGGGGAGGGAAATGACGAATAAATGGGAGAGTCCGCGTGGTATGCGATCCTACGTGCCGGCAACAGGGACGACGCAGCAGTTTGAGAGAGTATTATTGTGAGTCGATCGGGGGATCGACATACCTGTTTCGAACAAAAATTACAATAGAGTTAAGAACTCGTCTTCTAGGCACAAAAACGTACAGCTATAGGTAACTATAGGTACGGCTACTACGTCGCGTCTTCTGCTTTTATTTACGTTTTTTTTCTCATCGCGTTTTTTACCCGCGGTATCCTTCACAAATAGCGAGCATCTTCTTCGATATCTTTCTACAGAGTTAATTCCTTAATGGGCTGGTGGCATAAGTGTATACGTATACTGTGTACTATATCCAGTCGTTGCGGAGTGAAAGGGCGCTGCCCCCTCCCCCGTAGAGGTTTCGTTTCTTCCATTCCCTTCGGAGATTCATGTGGTCTCCGCGTATCTAGCTATAAATTGTTATTTACTAGTGGATGTGGTATCGTATGACGAAAAATTCTTAACCTACCTCTCTATAGGTAAAGCCTTACAGATACCAGTTCGGCAATACGCAATTTTGTATCCAACAGCTGTATGTGAATATATTAATAATTATGATAAATTTGAAAAACTATGTGGTTTTAGATTTTTGTATTAATTTTATAGATTTTTTTCATCGTTTCACTTGAAATCTACTGTTCGCCCAACAGACTGAAGGGCCAACGAAATAAGCCTTTTATCATACACAATTTTATGGGATCAAACTGTGCAATCAAAATTATCAAACGGACAAATGCGATTGTAAGAGAATCATTGCTAGTAGAAAGTTGAAATTTTGATGAAACATTAACATATGGAGGGCCGTAACTAGGTTCGTGCGATCTGTGCACTTGCATAGGGCGACAGAATGCAAAAAAAAAACAAAAAAACCTTAATATAATACATTGTTGTTGTCCGATACATCGTCTGGATGACAACAAAGAATATCATTTTGATTTAGGTAATGGGAGGGCGTCAAAAAGTTTGTTTGCACAGGGTGGCAAAAAAGCTAGGTACGGTCCTGGCTGTACCTGTATCTATAGGGCTCTATCTATAGGTTTCTTTTACCCTTTGAGGATACATATATGATGGAGATGACATAATAGTGGTTTTAGTGTTGCACCTATGGATAGCGCTGCCAACGTTGTGAGTTTTGCTTTCTAAAAATCTGATTGGAGGAGAAATTTGCCACGTATATTTGTTTGTACAAATTAACCTATTCTGAAGAATCTGATTATTCTGACTGGTTGATGGTAATTGATTTGGGGTAATTTGTACGCCAGTTAGGTGGTCAGTGTAGATGTTAATGACACTCGATCGCTTGGAAAACAGCGGCATGTTATCTCCATCATATATATATATATCTTCGAAGCTTTTACTGGTGCGAAAGGACTGGACATTCCAGACAGCACAGTTGTAGGCATTGTATTATTTTGTAATTATTTTGAGTGATGGTGAACAAAGCCGTTCTTATCCTATTCTATCTTATATTTTTCTCCTATTATAGTGGGTAGAATAGGATAGGATAAGAACAGCTTGGTTCACCATACTCAAAATAATTGCGGAATAATATATTAATATTATATT
The DNA here is from genome assembly GCA_011428145.1 of Ericerus pela. NCBI lineage: Eukaryota > Metazoa > Arthropoda > Insecta > Hemiptera > Coccidae > Ericerus > Ericerus pela. The sequence goes on along the minus strand of WOFM01000631.1, from coordinate 2,116,363 downwards.
ATTCTGCAATTATTTTATCTACAACTCGTACTGTCTGAAATTTTCAACCCTTTCGTAACAATGAAAAAACGTACAGGCAGGTAGGTTAAGAATATTTCCTTATACTATATAAATAATGGACGTGGAAGAATAGTATCCTCGCATATCTAATGTGTAAACATTCTGCATGTAAAAAACAAATTCCACATTTGTTGTCTGTAAAGCGAAGCGGCAGGTGCGCGCGCACTATGTACAAATTTTTGTACAGTGCCGTACTACAGGGTAGGCAATTCCTCAACATAATTCGCAAATTATTTTGTGTTATCATTAACTATGAATTGATCATTAATGGATATCAATTATTATCAATTATCAACTCAGTTCAATGTTTAAGGTAATTTTTTTCAAAACTGTCATCAGTGCTAGGATCATGAGCTGAATTGATAATTGATAGCGATTGATACCAATGATACCCCATTTAAAACACATAGTCTATCAACTTTCATAAATTATCAGTTCAGTTCACAATAACAGTCCATGTCATTAAAAGAGTTAAGATCATACTTTCAGATAATACAGACGAAAAATGAGGGAAAAATGAATGAAGCAGACTATGTTTCAAAATAAGGAGCATTTTGAACAGTTAAATCAAATTTTTCATTGATTTTTAAACCTATTTCAACTGACATTTTATTTTTTATTCATCTGAAGTGAAGTAGGTATTATTATTATTTTTATTTAAATTCAACTAATGGGACAACTTGCTTCATATTGCTCTGTAATGAAATAATTAGTATACTGTAGGCTTACATATTATCTTATTCATAGTTATTCAATATATTACATCATAAATAATAGGAACCAAAAATAGAATTTTTTTATTTTTTGATAGTTTTAAACTTTTTTTTTGCATCTTCCTGGACAAACGTTTCAGCCAAATTTGTCTAGAATAAGTAGCATCCACTGTGCTTGTCCACCATTACCAAATACAACAACATATCAGAATTCTGCAACATATTTGTTGATTCATTTCCTTATACTTCTTACTCTTTGTACCTATACTATAACTAATTGTCAAACTGGTACTTAAGTACCGATCTACTTGCGTATCATTCTTTTGTTCAACCATAATTGTAGACATATATTTATTCTTATTCTTGTATCTTTATAGTATTGGACCAGTGAGGGTCCATAAGACCAACGTACTTTTTAATGTCAAAACATGCTGGCAAAAAGGTAGGCAACCCTAGCATACCTTCTGCATGACTTTTGACATTTTGCTTGAATTCATCAATTTAGAATACATCTAATAAAGACGTCCCTTAAATTCACAAGGATAGCATATGTAAACACAAAGCAAAGTACTCAAAAGGTACGCTCTAGTTGTCTATTTAGCGCTGGCATGTCTAACCAGAGATCATCTTTCTTTACTGGTCCAGTGCTATATACGTACAAGTTTATTGCAGACTACAGTGCCAACTGATAATTTATTTAAATAAATATGAAATGGTCTGCATGACATAGTGGTTAGGTATTAGGGCTTTGCAAAAAAAGTTTCATGTTTGAGACCAACTGCTGCAACATTCCTGATCTAAAATGACAGTGTATTCAATTTGTTATTGGTGCTTTAGTATATGTAGTAAAAAAATTCATTCTGGGAGACCACTGACACCAAATCCTGATCAACCCCCTCCCATTCAACTTATTCAGAATTCCAATATTGATATATATTGTTTAAACTGACAACAAATTCTAAGGAATTGAGAAATTTGTTTGTTGTAGTCAGTAGCTGGCTACAATGAACAGATTGTGGTAACTGGGGTCTAGTGGATGTGGATATGTAGGCCTATAAAATATAATAATAGTGTGGCTGTGTGCGTGCGCTTGCACACAACCACACACCTACACATCATGCAGTAGGTACTCACGAATGAGAGTTACAATTGTAAGAGTTACAGTTACGCGAATCTGACAGTTGTAATTCTCATTTAGCCTCTACCAAAGATCAACCACTAAGATGTTTACACATCAAAAATTCCACTGAAACTAACCTGGAAAATCACAGCAAGTTGATGAATGTGAGTGGGAATAGAGACTGCATTATTATAAGGAGGCCTACCCTATGTTGTGTAGCATTAGCAGTGAAATATTCATATAATAGATAACTCAAAAGTCTGGAATAGTTATAAATATCTGTGCCCAAAAAATTTTTCTTTCTGTTCTAGACCCAAAATCGCCGTAAAACTGAGTCCCAGTGACGTAGGAAGGATGGGTCAAAGCTAATCCCCTGAAATTTTTTGATTTCCTCATATGTCCTTAATGCATGATCGTCAGTTAGGCTGTTGCTTAAAATTTTTTGTCAAAACCCCCCCAAAATTGTACTCTGACTGCGCCAACGCTGAGCCACTTTAAGCCGCCAAAGTGTGTATACATATATATATATATATATATATTATATATACTTTTTAGATAATTAGACGTAATGTAAGTACTATGTAATGAATATAAGGTGTGTGTACAGCCTATACTTAAGTTGTGCAAGATGCAAGGTGCTTATCTGCACCGAGTTTGGCGCTCGCGTTGGTATGCGGCAGCGACGACGGCGACAACCGACGACAACTATGACGGCTACGTGTAGTTACCGAGAAGACGTCGGAATTGTAGCTCCAGCAGCAGCGCACAGTCAACCGGTCGTTCGCTTGAAGCGACTATAGTATACCGGCATTCGTCGATGTATTCGTCGTTGTCAGTCGAGGTACGACCCCACCGAACCACCGGATTTGTCGACAGGGGGCCCTGTGGTTGCCAAGAATGCGGTTAACCTCGGCCCAACGACGTGCGCCTTCTGCCGAACAGAGCTTGCGCGCATGCCGCTACGTTCATCATCCAGCAGCATAAGTGCGACAGATATATAGGCTTGCTCTATCCCTATCTCTCTCTTTTTGTACGTGATTAATGATGCGCATATTTTACTTCGTAGAATGTAATTTTCAGTATTTTAATACTGGCCCCATCTTTACCCCCTTCGTATACTCATCGCGATACAAATCACGCTTGGCTCTTATATATTAATATTACAGTTTCGGCTGATCGTGTTACATCGTAGGCTACGTACATTACAGGCCTATACTCTTTCTCTTTCTCGCTTTCGTTTTCTGTTTGTCTCTTTCCTTCTATAATTACCTTCTCGTTTTGATAATTCGACGCCTAGCATTATACTAATTACACTGCGCTAATTCTATCGAATAGCCCCTATATCGGTGAACGCACCTCGATCATATATACCTACGTATTATTATATGTGTAGCTTCCCTACGATGATACGCAAAAGCACAATAGGTGGTATGTTTGTTATAATTCCGTTCCTGAACGCGCGTGATAACACGATGAGTGCACAAGCGTATCATTTTTATGCCAATCGAGCTGATAAAAGAAAAAAAAAAGAAAAAAAGATCGAAGTATGCATTCCAATTTTCAGTGCTTACATGATGACCTCAGGCAAATTATGCCTAATCGTACCGAAATGAACCATGTTCAGCTGAATCCCGTTCTCATTAGGAAACTATAACGTATCAATGTGCGATATGTTTGACCCACTTCAGCTCGCAAGTACATAACCCGACATGAACGATAGCCTATTTGTAGTCCGTTTCAGCCCAAACTAGGAGCTTTAAAACAAACCATAATGCGCGGATGAACGATATAATTTTTACAGTCTGTATAATTTATGGTAGCTTAAAACGCAGCTCTCACGCAAAATATGATCGGCGAATGATATTCAGCTCATTTCAACCTATTGACTGGTACAGCAGCTCTGATGGTTGTCACCCTGCGAGTAGTAGGTAATTTGCGAAACAAAATCTCCAATTTTTCTTTTTATTGTGTTACGTGCATACAACATGAAATCAAATTACGGAGCTCCGTTGGGGTTAACCTACAAACTTACGGTTGTGAGGTCGAGCACCAAAACTCCCCGAGTTAACAAACAGATTGGTCAAATTATTCACAAGGGTAAAGGTAAGTACTAATGCGTTTCGGAGAAACGTAGACATACAGTCAGCCAGTGGCGTAGCCTGGATTTTCCTAAGTGGTGGATTGGATGGGAAAACATTTAACCCTTTTCCCCTTACGGTCAGTAGCGGATTTTGAAAAAACATTTTCTTATGGTAGGAGGAAGAACGACAGGCGGACTTTGGTCAAATCATCTGAGAGGATCAAAAAGTCTAAATTAGAAAAAGTCGACCAACATCTTCCGAACCAGATCAGTACACAGGATTTATCTCAAAGGGGAAGACAAATTATGAATTGAAAAAATAATTTCGCAAGCTCTGCTCGTAAAAAACATTTTCGATGTATTTTGGTGATATGAATTTCTGATTTTCTTCCCAATCGTCATTATTTGCCATGAAATTAAAAACCGTAATAATGTCACTCCGTGAAACCCTGCTTAAAAAAATCCGAAGGAGGATTAATTATCCCAATCCCCCTGGCTACACTACTGGAATCAGCGGCGAATCCAGAATTTTCTGAAGAGTGGGAGCCAATATCACCCATTGTAACAAAAATCTATTATAATAACACTAGCTGTGATCGGGCGATTTATTCATCCGCAATCAATCTTCGGTCATTATCCGCCTTTAATTTTTTTTTACAATTATAATATTTACCTGTCTGCCGTACAGTCTGCGACTCGCCTCAACTCCGTTTCCTTTATTTCCACTCACCTATCTCCAATTTTAGACGATATTATAATGACATTCAGGCATTCCCCACTTTTAATCCTCTCTATTGATAACTCTATCATGGAATTACGTCTATCCGTTCAGATTCAAAAGTAAGAAATAAGAGCCTTGACCTTACAGTATTACTAATAATTATGATGGTAGGTGTCCAGATGCGTTAGGTATAACTACTTTGGGGTTTTTTTTTAGACATACACCAACCACTGCATAGACCTTAGTTGATTTTTGGCACTTTTTTAGTGGTTCTACTGTTCAAAATAAGCATACGAAGTTGTTCAATGCTTTCATTTTGAGATGAAAAAGAGGTTGAAGAAAAGTCTTATGAAAGCTACAGTACCTAAGTTATTATAGTCGAGTAGGGTAAGTATACAAAGAATCTATTCTATGAAATCGTATATGGTATGACCACATCGACTAAAGGTGAAGCTCAGGGGGGCGGAGCGATTGCCCCCATAACATTTTTTTGTCAATTTTCAAATTTTGAAAAAATTTTAGTAATAAATAAATAATATGCGACAGCGGGTTCCATAGATATTCTCAAATTTTCTAAATTTTCAAAAATAACGAGCCAAAAAAAAGTAGGTAATCAAATTTTTTCCCCCTTGAAGAAATTTTGGCTAAGCCCCTGATATCGACGAATCGAATGTTGGCGAACCTACTCATGTGAATGAATTTAATAGGGTCTGCTCTATTCACCAAAAAAGGGTGAACTCAGTTCAAGCTAGGTTCAGAACGGCTGCTGGAAAGCACGTAAAAAAAGTGTAAAAAAATTTCATAGTTCTTCTGCGATCAAAAGAACGTTTCATGAGAAAGTGCAAGCAAAACAAAATAAAAATAAGTATTATCAGTTATATCACACAGTGAATCGTATGTAAAATTACTCCTATCAATCACAGAAAGGGCGAGAATTTTTTTTGCTTTGTTGCCACACCTCCTTTTCATTTAATGCAGAAAGTGTAGACTATTTGTATCTTCAACACTTTTCTTTGAACTAGGTTGGCACTAGATTCAAAAGAACACAATTTATGAACTAGAGCAAGAACTAGTGCACTTTTTTGGTCAAAGGAACCGATTTGTAAGGAAACAAAAATTACTTATATGTGATCATTTTCCGACCGGCTTTGTTCGTCAAACATTCTTTTGAATCCAGTCTCTAACATTGGACAAGTTGAAACATGATTGTTCGGGTGATTTGGATACGTCTTAAATAATCGCAAATAGCGTTAGCGAACTATCACGAACATTTGGCTAGCATATGTGAACGCACCCGTGCATATATTAGTCAACAGTAAATTCCTTTTTAAAACATCAGATTTAATTTTCCGTTTCACGTCATGAACCTATTGCTTAGAGCATATCGATATTTTTTTCTGCTTCATCTCTTTATTTTATTTCTTATTCCTCCTAAACATCGGAATAACTAAACAATAGGCTATTTTTCATCTTGCCTCTCTCTAATACGACCTCAAAGAATACTGAAAATTTTATTAAAATATTAGCCTTTCGGTTTTGTATAATCAATAGGTTAACGGGATAGTTCAGATCGCAAATCTTTTTACTCGAGTCATTCTAACATCTCTGGTCCAGAATTGCCTTTTGTTATAAAATTTGATTCTGTAGAGCTTTTCAAAGAATGAAAAAAATGATGTAAATAATTCAACATACTGAGCAATGTAGTGTTTCGGATATATCAAATCTTGATATACATGCAAACGGCATATTCGTTTAGGAAAATTTTTAATTGATCATAATTTGCTACTTGAGCCTAGTCACTCAGAGTGAAAATGAATTCATGAAATAACTTTCAAGACAATTAATTTTGAGTTCAAATAAGAAAACGAAACCAAGGTAGTATCTTCTCTAGAATTTTTTTTTTTTTTTACCTTTTACATTTTACACTCCTAATTTCAAGCGTGAATTTTGTACGGTACTTATATAATTCAACAATATTTAACTTCATGGGTAAGTCAAGTTCTCCACATAAGAATCCTTTACCCACTTTGGTATTTATCTGGCAATTCAGAAACGAAAGGTAAAAAAGAGAAAAAAGAAATCACATATTTATACAAAATCACTTTTCATTGAAGGAAAAAAAAAAAAAATCAAACACTTCATTAAGCTTTCTCTATACGTAAAAATTGCATCTAAAAAACGGATGCGTGAAGAGAAACAAAGGAAAATACAATTATTTGAAGAAGGGGTTGCAGAAATATGCAAAACATGTAGCTGGAGTGAGAACTAAAGATGGCGGGCAGCATTTGTTAATGGCTTTTCCGCAAGTTCAACTTTCCTTCACCGAACAGCCATAAACAAAATCTATCTAGGACGTACGAACATACGAAATCAACGACCAATGTAGCCAATAAAATCATTCGAAACTACAATGTAAAGAAAGAAAACACTAAAATAGTACAAATGGCGAAAAACGGAATACAAAAGTTCGATGAAGCATGACGACAACTTACCTCGACTTCGAATTCGACGATATCGAAACTTAGCGAAAATGATGGAGATAATCCTAACGACAAAGCTACCACAAGAAATGAACTCATAACTAATGTGTACAGCAAAGCTTTGTTTTCTTGGAGGCTCTCCATAAAAGGACGACCCTGTAATTAAGTATTTCAGAACTTTTAATTTCTGCCAACAGAGGAAAATTCTTTTGTACTGGATTTCACAATAGTCAGCTTCTACAATTATCGAGCGGGAAACTGTATCTATTCCTGATTATAGTCACTCTAATTCGTCAAAATATAAAAATGATCACGAGCACACAAGCATAGGCCGTTAGAGGAGCAGAAAATATGTCATTCTTTGAAAAATTCTCAAATTTCTCAACAGAGATGGAAGGGAAAAAATGTAATATTTTCTGTTTCGGAATATAAATGGCGAGAATAATTAAAGTTTGGACGAAATACATGAATAAGCGGTATGGAGCACAATACCGCGAACAAATTTATTTGATCATCTGATAATGTCAATGTACATAATTTTCAAAGAACATCTTTAGAAGTTCTCACTAGTTTATTCATTTGAATAATTTCAGGCCACCACTAACAGCTAAAATGAAATGGAATCTGGCAGAATTTATTCTAATAAATTAATTTTGTTATACGTAGAAGGCGAAAACGAATCTTATCGAGTAAATTATTTTTTACACAGTGAGAGGGGGAGACTTGAACCTTTGAGTATGTATGTAATGGAGAGCTGATTCTCCTAGTTGTGTTCTTCAACGATACTGTGTTTCGGGGAACAAAATTACTGTAAGATGCATGGCTATACGTTCTTATATATAGATATAGTGACGTGCATAACAGAGTAATTTCATTCCTCGAACATGCTATCTGTGTCTGATAATAACTACCTATAGAAATGTTATACGAATCAGTCCTCCACAACACATATACTCAAAGACTTGAACAGAAAAGCATTCCTAATTCTGCGAGCAACGGCTATCAAAAATCGGGGCAGAAAAAATTGATAAATGTGAAGAAAAAAAAAACAAAAAAAAAACATACTCTATAATTGATAGCAAATGTAACCACTTGCAAGGTAATCGATATTATGTAGACGGTGCTGTTAGTGACATTTGGCTCAAATTCGCTTTCTTCATCTTCATCATCAGAATTAGTCATCTCCGCATCGCTACTCATGTGCAACAAACAAACCAACATGAACTAATTGTAATATCGATAAAAGTATGGACTTTGTGATGGCATAATCAAGGACGATCCTAAAGAGGTCATAAAGTTTCTTCGTGAGTGTCTTTTTTTTTCGATATTCAAAAGGTATACAAAATGCATTTAAGTAACAACGAACGAAGTAGAACTGAGAAACACTTTTCAAGCGAGTGATACTCACGAATATGAACTCCAATTTCTATGAAATGAAACAGAGCAAGGCTTAATGAGTTTACTAATACCAAAACTCCAAGAATTTACAGGTTTAAACTAAAAACTAAGCACATCAATTTCATGTTATGCTTCATTGTACGTTATTCATTTTCTGGATTACTTGTTAAAAAATTTTAAAACCGTTTACTCAACGGCCACTAGGCTTCAGTGGATTTTTTGATTTTACTTTCGAGTTACGCTGACAGAGATACTTTCATACGTGTACATGAACGGCAGCCTTTTATAAAAATATTTTGTAAATGCCACAACACAAACACATACTCGTATTACTTTTGTTAAATGATTACCTTGTGTGCGAATAAATTCTGGATTGGTGAACCAAAAATACTAATGTACAAAAATGTACTGCGAATTGCAGCAACACCGTTGATATCGTATATATATTAAAAATATTAGGTAACGGCCTCTGCGGTGACAACGTTTTTAACGGCTGTAAATACAAAATTCAATCATAAGTACCACAAATAACGTCTAGTCGTCTACTTTGCTGAAAATGAGCAGTTAATCAAACAACGAATATTCACCTGTGATCTAGATATAAACAGGAAACATGCGGCCAACAAGAGGCCTTGTAAAGTCGCTTGCGTATCGCTAAATTTAATTCCACCTATGTATAGTACGGACTGGCCGTATGCGATAATTAACGCATTTAATGCTAAAATCTTGAACATCTGTAAGGTGGTGACCAGCGTGCATCGTCCCTGTTTGATGACATGACAAACTAAGCAAAAGAGATTAACGAATTAGGTTAAAAGAATAGTGTTCTTATTTTTTTCATTAATCTTGACTGGATCTAGGAAAAAAAAAAAGACTCGATCAAGATGAATCAGGTTAATTCTCTCTCAACAAAACAATAACTGGAAATTTAAATTTTTCAAATAATTTATAAAGCGATGAATTGTAATTCAGCAATCAAAAAATTTGGAAACTGACCAACGAAAATTGAAAAATTTGAATATTACAATTAGAATTTGAATAAGTCGAATGCAACCAACATGACGTCGAATATTGGTGAATACTTACTACACTGAATCGAGGATAATTTACTAGTAAACGGAGCAGCAATACTGGCGTCGCCAAGTTTTACTATTTTCGGCATACCTTCGTCCATTTCTTTCAACATTTTCTTCAACTGCTCCTGAAACCGAAAAGGCGTATGAATTTGCGATTCGCGAACGGGAAAATCAGATGCAATTACCGACAGCACGAGCATACCGCTTTTTCATTGGGATTTTTACCGGCTAGCGACTTCAGCTTTTCGTTTCTAGCATTCTGCTTTGCAGAATCAAATTTTTTCGTTTTTTCTGGAATCTTATCAGGTGAGTTCGGTATTAGTGCGACACCTACATGAACGATAATTGAAAATATTTTAACGGCGAATAACGCAATTTAGTTGTAATGGAGCCGATTAAGATAAACAGATTGGAAATAGATCACTACCTATCACTTGAAAAAATGAAGTTTTTCCTATCTTCCACTTCGAATTGTTGGCTAAGGTCGATCATTTTGCAGAGGCATCAATCGTGCATATTTTGAAGGTCGTTTTCAACGTAAAACGTTTGTAGGGTGTGTTGACAATTAGCGTTAAACGAAAACATTCAATGAGTTTTTAAAAATCTCCTTTCCTCCTTCATTTTCCTCACCATTCCTTCATTGAAGAGGCTATTCCACCCTTTCATCTTTTTTCTGCATGAGTTGATTGTCGAAAGAAATGTTATGTCCACGTTTTTCAAAAAAACTAGATTTTTTGAACGAAACTCTCAATATTCAATTTGCTTGGGCAATGTTTTACGTCAAGTTTGTCGACTGCGGTCAAGTCGTAGCTTAAAACTCCGAAAACAATAAAGAATTCGGGAAAAAAAATCGTAAGTTCTTTGAACATTGGTAACTCTTACGATTGTGTCAATGAACGTATTCCCCCCCACGGAGCGTTTTCATTCGCAAGTCTACAAGGAAAGAAATTACAAAAGAGATTGAAAATCTAATATTATTAACTCTCTCTTATTTTTGGGTTCTGGCAACGTAGCCATATCATCCAACATCTGGAGATTACATCATACTGGGATCAAGCACGAAATGATATCTCAGCAAGAATTTTCCAATCAAATGTGGAGCACAAATTGAACTAAACTGAATATGCCGCCATTTCGGATCGGGAAATCGAGAATGTGGCGACGGCAGGTCTCGAACCTTCAACCTTTCGGTTATAAGGCCGAACATCGAACTACAACACCACCTAGACCATCTTAGTTTAATAAAAATGTTCTCACTTTTTTAAGTCATTCGAAAGAATTTTCTGACACGGCTACATTGTGACGAGCCATTATTTTACTCCGAAATTTTACATGAAATAGATCTGTCTTGACGACTAGAAAGACTACAGAAACTGTAATATTCTGTAGGTTTTTTCAGCTTATCTTACAGAAAACCGTTAGGGCAATCTTTCTGTAGCTACATAAACGTGTTTGGGCAGTATCTACAAACTACAAACCTCAAGGCTTGATAGTTTTGTAGAAAAATCTGCAGAAACTTTTTCTAACTGTAGATTTTGTTGAAACAAAATCTTCCCTCTCACTCACTCATAATCATTATCACATCGTATATATATATCATATGTTCCACCTTCCACTCCAACATCTCATATTAGTTATAATTTACGCTAGCACTGCCCTTATTGCTTTTATTCGAATGTTGTAATTTTATTCTTCAATTATTATATTTCCGCAAATGTTTGTATTTGTTTCATTTCAACATCCTCGTACCTCTCTCACATCATGGTAATCATTGCTAAGGCAATTTAAAAATTGTTATGAAAACCTATATATCAGTAAAGTTGATGCAGAATATATTCGATCTTTTTATATTGTGAATTAATTGTTTGTGCAAATTTATTTATTTGAAATAATATTATACAAAATCCTATTTTTGTTATTTTAATGTGTAGTTAAACACAAAAATTATTTATTTAATTCGATAAATGAAAATTATGTTCTTGATTTACTAATGACTAACTCTGAAAGTTTGAAACAAATAATTCAGTAAAGACTGCCAAAGAATCCAGGATCACGTTGAAGTTCAAATAATCGACTCCGTTTTCAAAGAACAACTGAAGTTCACAGTAAATCAAAAACTATACATCTTAGGGGCCAACATCTGTCAAAATTTGATGAAGAAAGGATTCAACAGACAACTGAGATCATCAATTCAAATTAGTAAAGAAGAGGATCAATCAGATTTTTCGCACAACACACAATTAAATTATATATGTCAGCAGGTGGTATAGATATCTGAGTCATTTGATATTTTAATTCTGGGAGATGGTGTTTTAAGTGCTATTTAAAAATATACCATATGTCCAATCATTTTAATATTTAAAAAAAAAAGCCATAGGAAAATTTTAACTATTAGAAGAAAATTTTGAGGATTTAATAAAAAAGTTTGAACAAGAAAAAATCCAAAAATTACATATAGAAACCTTCTATTTTCCATTTTTCATATATTTTACAGGTGAAATTGTGTTAGAATCTTTCACCTTAGATATTTTAGATAGAATAGAGGAAAAAAGTAGTGAAAAGTGGATGAAAATTTTAGACTGCACACCAAATTATTTTCCCTCACAAATATATAATTCACCACAATCGGAACAAAAATTTATAGATAGATTTTTTAGTTCTCCTCCAATATATACACTCGATATAAAAGAAAAAACATTAGAGGAAGAATTAATAAAGAAAATAAAGAATATGTCAAAGAAAATTTAGAATACAAATTAAGTACAAATAGTGAAGGAAGTGTATTGGGTTTTATAAAAACAAGAAGAAAAAATGATGGCAACCTCTGTAGAAATTAAGTCAATTAAGGCACCTTTAGGGAAAATATTTAATGGAAAATATTACTTAGATTGACGTAGAATGATTATCTCAGAAATTAGAGGGGCTGGATATTAAAATATTTTTGGGGACCATAAATATTTAAAACCATATATTATGCACATAGATGATTTAAATTTCAGACCTGATAGCCAAATGATAAATTATTGTAAAATGTAGGATAATGCAAAAGCATTCATTTTAGAAAGAGTATCCAATGAAATCACTAAACAAATATGAGATTGTACAACTGCTATAATGATGTTACAAAAATTAGATAATATATAAGGAACTAAAACTATGGCCAAAGCAAAATGGACAGAATTTAGATTCCAACCAGGAGGAAGCATGAGAGGTTTTTTAAAGAAACGGGATGAGTTAGTAACAGATGTAAGAGATGCCTGAAAGGAAATATCAGAAAATTAGGAATTGTAAAATTTACAATTAGCTCTATGTTACAAACAGGCATTAGCCAAAATAAAATTTGTAAGTCTGCCTGAAAGAGAAAGAAATATAGAATTTTAAAAGAATTTTAAGAGAAGATGCAAATCAAAAATTTTGAGATAAAACATTAAAGATAGAAAATCATAATAGTAATTGTGGCGGCCGCCACACTATACGTCGGCACATAAAACTATACTCACTCCCTCGTTCACCGTCACCCGGCACCGTGGCCGAGTGAGTACGGTGCTGCCTTTTGTGGCGGTGAGCGAGGGAGGTTTTTAGGTGTTCGGCTGGTACGGGTTCGAATCCCCGTACCGCCTGAACACCTAAAGTGGTGACCCCGACGTGATCCGGGAGATGGAATATTCACGCCATCTCTCGGACACTAGGCGAACTACCGACTGTACTGTGGTGCGTCACACCGCCGGTTCTCTGCGTGACGGCGCTGGTGGATGTATGCCACGGAGCGGTGATGTACGGGCGGGGCATCACCACGTTCTGGTGTACGTCCCTACCTAGGCGCCTCCGTATGGGAATTTGTATTACGCTCCGCTATACTGGGGGGGAGTGGTGTGGCGGCCGCCACACTATACGTCGGCACATAAAACTATACTCACTCCCTCGTTCACCGTCACCCGGCACCGTGGCCGAGTAAGTACGGTGCTGCCTTTTGTGGCGGTGAGCGAGGGAGGTTTTTAGGTGTTCGGCCGGTACGGGTTCGAATCCCCGTACCGTCTGAACACCTAAAGTAATAATAATCAAAATTCTAATAGAAATAATAATTTGAGAGGACGATTTAATAATAATTATAGAGGCAGAAATGGAAATTATAGAAATGGGAAATATGCAAATAATAATAATAATAATCAAAATTCCAACCCAACATACAGAAATAATAATAATAACTTTAATAGTAATAATGAAGGAAATAGAAATGGCCATAATAATGAGAATAATTACAATGGTAATAATAACCAGGGGTAATAATTACAGAAGTAATTATAGAGGAAACAATAAAAATAATAATAATAATAATAATAATAATAATAATAATATCAGATGTTATAAATGCAATCAAAATGGGAACACAGCACAAAATTACAATATTAATGATGATAGTGAAAATAGAAATAAAAATCAAAATAACTACCAAACAAGGTCTAACAACAATAATATGAATGCAAATAAAAAAGAAACCTTTGAACAGCCAGTTAAAATGTCTTGCATAGTAAAAAATTTTATGCCAAAGTCGAATGAATGGTTTCTGAATCAACTAATTAAAAAAGATAAACATGATTAAAACTATATTGAACTGAAAAATAGGGCAATCCTAGATGGAGCAGCTGAAGTGCACTTGACTTCTGATACAGGAAAATTAACAGATGTTATAAAATTTGTTACACAAATAAAACTACAATGTGCAGGAAAAGTAGCATTTTTATATACCATACATATGGAAAAATAAAAATAAAAATAAAAAATTTATTTAAACAACAGTCACTAATTGAATTAATTGATGTCTACTACATACCAGATTTAAATATAGACATGATTTTGGCTAAAAAATAACCAATACTGGGTTAATGAATATAGAACAACAAACAGATAGGGCCAATGTTTATTTCATAGAAAATAGAGAAATTCTAATTACAGCCGTGAAAGAAGAAGAGATATTTTATATACAATATAATGTTGAGAATTATATTAAAAGCACAAAAATTTGTATGCCTGTAATTCAAGAAGATGAGGATGAATGGAATAATTTCTCAGTAAAATTGGAAATACAAGAAGATAATAAAAATGAACCCCTCATACTAGAAAATACTAATTTACTTCAGGGGGTAAAAATAATAATAATATATAAATAAATAACAATGAAGATACACAAAATTTTGGCCCAGAACATGCATCAAATGATGATACTATAAATAATGAAAATACTGATGATGAAAATCATGTTTAAACACATAATAATAATTTAAATAAAAAAATAATTATAAATAGAAGGCTGGGACATCTTAATGCAAGGTACTTGCAAAAATTAAAGAGTTTATCTACAGGGATTCCAGAAAATATAAATTTTAAGGTTGAAGATTTTAAAAATTGTCAAATTTGTTGTATAGCTAATAATACATGATTAGGACACAATACTGCTAGAAACAAACCCAAGAGAAAATTGGAGATCATATCATTCGACATTATGGGACCATTTACTCCATCCACAGCTGACCAAAAATATATACTGACCTTTATTGATAATTATTCCAAATACACTTTCGTTGTATCAATAACTAACAAAAATCAAGTTATTGTGGAATTAAAAAATATCATTATGTCCATGCGAAACAAGTTTCCCAATCACCTTTTATGTTTGATAAGGTGCGATAATGCAAGAGTATACAGATAGTAGAACAATTAATTATTGTACTGAAAGAGGTATTACTCTCGATTAAGTAGTTCCTTACTCCCCGCAATTGAATTGTGTTGCTGAAAGGTAAAATCAAACTTTGATGAGAAAAGTAAGAGTTATGCTAATTGATGCCAGTTTGGATATAAAATATTGGTCATACGCAATAGTTACAGCAGCTTATTTAATCAATAGATCTCCTACTAAAACCAATTCAGAATATAAAACACCTTACAAAATCTTTAACGGAATTAAACAAAATTTGAAAAATATTTAAGTATTTGGCTTATTGACATATAAACATATATCAATAGAAGTTTGGAGGCAAAATGCTATAAAAGCAAAATCACTTAATAGTACAAAAATATATCCTAAATTAGCACATAGAGCTGAAAAAAAATATAATAGGATATACTAACACAGGTTATTGTTTAAGAGATCCATTTGATATAAAATCTTATATAGCATGTGATGTTAAAATGGATAAATCCCAGAATATAAAATCTTTAGAATTAGTAGATAAACCCTTAATTTTGAAACCAGCAAATTATTCACACGATTTAGGAATAATTAACCCAATAATAATGAATGTTAACATAAATTACGATAAAACATATATTGAGGATTATGTTCCTAAAACTTTTCAGAAAATTAATCCAAATTCCTTCAAGAATGAGTGGATAAAAGCAATAAATGATGAATTCAACTCATTAGATGATATGAAAGTATGGGAAATAGTCGAATATAATAGGAAAAAATTAATATATACTAGATGGATTTTTACAATTAAATATGATAAATATAGTAATCCAAAGCCCACAGCAAGACTAGTGGCAAGGGGCTTCAAAGACAGAACAGATTATGATATTACTCAAACCCATGGGCCTGTAGCTTCAATTTCAATGATTAGATAATTATTATCTATTGTACATAAAAATAATTTAATTTTGGTATAATATGATGTAAAAACAGCCTATTTGAATTCACCTATAATCAAA
Organism: Ericerus pela; assembly: GCA_011428145.1. NCBI lineage: Eukaryota > Metazoa > Arthropoda > Insecta > Hemiptera > Coccidae > Ericerus > Ericerus pela. Next base: position 2,100,010 of record WOFM01000631.1, on the reverse strand, counting down.
CCAATATTTGTGAAAAGATCGGAAGGAATAAATATTATGTCAAATCAAGTCTTGGAATCAAAAAAATTAATATATGGCTAGAAAACATCAAGCAAGTCTTGGTATGGTTTTTTAGATATGAGAATAAAGGAACTGGGATTTACAAAACTGAAATCGGATAGATGTCTATATATAAAAATAAAAGAAAAACAAATAATTTATTTCCTAACCTACTTTGATGACATCTTAATAGCTTCAAATAAACAAATAGCCATAACAAAAATAAATGAAGAAGTTAAAAAAATATTCTTGTTAAAGAGAATAAATGATCCAAAATTTTTTGTAAGATTAGAAATTAACAGAAACATTGAAAATCACATAATATCCCTAACACAAAATAAACATACAGAAAAAATGCTGAAAAAATACAGAATAACAGAAACAAAAATTTCAAACATCCCAAAGGAAACAGGTCTTAAAATTGATACAATATCTGATAGAAAATATGATACTGAATATTGATGTATGATAGGTGCACTTCTGTATCTGGCAAGATTCACAAGACCAGACATACTTTTTCCAGTAAATTTTTTCTCAAATTATCAAAATTCTTCCAATGATCCCTTAAAAATTATCTTAAAAAAATATTTAAGTAGGTATGTCAATGCCACAAAAAATTATACCCTAACATATAATTTGAAAAATAATGTAATACAGGCTTATATAGATGCCTCATATGCCCCACAAGTAGACGATAAAACAATAGACTTAATTGAGTGAAGGAAAATCAATTTCTGGGAACATGATATTTGTAAATGAGGACTTAGTTGATTGGTATAGCGGCTGAAATTATAGCAGTTTTTGACACAATGGATATGATAAAAGTATTCTGTAGTCTACATCTTGAAGTTTTTGGGGAAAAAATAATAGTTGATATAATGGAGGATATTATATGAACACAAAAAATATGTTCTAGAGGCTGTCAGAAAAAATCAAGGGCCCTCATAATTAAATGCTACTTGATTTTGGAAGTATTGGAAAATAAAATAATAAATTTTAGATCAGTAAGTTTTGAAAATCCACTTGCAGATATTCCAACAAAATCATTAGACAGAACAAAGCTTGAAAACATAGTTACAAAAATTCTGGAAAATAAAAGTATATACACACATGTGGAATACCTTGTTGTGAGAGATATTCACACTAGAAGGTCTTCAACAGTATTTGCGTGTTCTGCCACTTCATACGATTAAGTATGGGAGAGCCAAATCCTCGGCGAACACTGGCGATTTTTGAGCCGGTTCTGAGAGTTTATATACAGGATTTGGTACACGCACACAGACACACATGCATACGTATATGTACGTAATTATGTCATGCGTTACGTCGTTTCTTGTCTCCGTTGAGGTGATAAGAAACGACGCAGTGCGTTTGGTACCAGGTTGTGACATTACCGAGATCGTTATCAGGTAATTGATCTCGGCCCGTACTATGTATCTTACCTGTATGTACGTACAGGTACGAACATACAAACGCACTAGTGTAAATTCGTTTAACGTCATAAAGACGATTATTGCCAGCCTTTGGGCGGCAACTGTTGTTGAGGGGTGCGAGCCCCTATTACCTCATACGAGTAATGTCCCCACAGCTACTCCCCCCCAGTTTTTGCGCCACAAAAATGATAAGTCGCGTGTCTGGGGGGACTTATCGAGTCTACTGCTGCCTCTGATCCTTCTCCCATTTAGCGAGGGCTGAGCCTACCATGGCCCCTACGCACTCATACGATTGCTTCCATGCGTCAAACCGGGCCTGGTAGGCGTCCCTGCTGGCCTGTCCCCTTTGTCTAGGCGGTCTTTGTGGTGGAGCTGGACGAGAATATGGTCGGGAAAGGTAAGAAAGGCGAGGATCGGATGGGGTTATAAGCTTTGGCCTCCGATACATCGGGGAGTTCGAATTCCCCGATGGCTTGTAGGTCAGGCTTAAGGCGGGGGGAGGGCATGGTTTTTGCGCCTCATCCGCCGGGTGTTGTCTTCTCACCTCCAATTTTGCCAGGGCTGAAGACTCCAGGGGTGGGCACTACACTCTCGGTGTCTTTTCCGGCGATTTTGGGGGCGAGATCAGAGCAGGAAGGGGTGCGGACATCATCTCAACGAAGTCCACAGCCGATGTCGTGTACATCAGCAATTCATTCTCAATTCTTTCGATTTCTGTTTCGTGTTCCATTTGTTCCTTCGTCTTCACAGGCTTAGGTACAGGTGGAGCTACGAATTGGAATTCAGGCTTTGAGAATGAGGTGTTAGTTGGGGACAACATTATAAGGAAGGAAAACAAAGTAAATTTATACAAGAATTACGAGAAAAAATGATAGGAAAATTTCGGCGTGTTCTAGTCAACAGCAGAAAGGCAAGTGAAAAACTTTGCGAGAATATTTTCGATCGCAGCTTTATTCCAAGTCGTTATCTTATTTTAGACGTGTTCGGAGGGGATAGTGCATTGAATATTCTTTAGCTGAAAAGTTTTCCGGTTCAAATTGGTTAAGTACAAGCAGAGTTAAGCGTGTCTGAATTTTCATACTTTTGAATTTTGTATTTCACAAAGGAATGCACTCTTTGTTTGTGATGTCACGATCTATTGACTATTTTGTTATCTGTATGTTTGTCAATAGAAACACGTTGCAATGTTTTTCTTCCGTATCGCACGTGGATTTGTTTATTCGTGTCGTGTTTTATTTGTACGCACTTTTTCTCTGCTTATCTGAGGAATTTTTTTTGTTACGAATATTCCCAGATTCTCGTACGTATTTTCATGCAGGTTTGTATTTTTCGCAGCGGATATTAACTTTCGTGAATATTTTTAGTTTCTCCTTGCTAATCTCTCGGATTTTCGAGTTGGAATTTGGTTTTTTCGCTTTTTACTGCCAAGGCTCCTGCCTCTTTTTCGAGGGCATAAGGGGGCCGACGGATCGTATTGTATTTTGACAATCTCGTCACTAAACTTCACCGTTTTCTTTATTTTTATTTTTTCTTCTGGTGATTTTCGTGGTTTATCACCTTTTTCGACTGAGTTGTCCTCAACCTTTCGTAATTGTGTAGTATCGGGCTGTACAGTCTGTTTTTCTTCTACTGTTTCCCTGTCTGTCGTCTTCCTTATTGCTCTTTGGAGCATTTTTCTGTCATCGTTTATAAGGTACGCAGGTTTCAATCTGTCAATTGAAATCGTTTTTTGTTCACCTGCGATTAGTATCACAAAATTTTTGTCATCTCGTGATACAACCTTATAAGGACCGGTGTATGGTTTCTCCAACGAAGATCTTATTTTCTCGTCTCTGACAAACACATGAGATGTTGTGGCCAAGTGTTTGGAGACATAAATCTTTGGTTGGCCATTACGAGCTGCCTGTTTCAAAAAACTACTAGCATCAGTCCGTATGTTTTGGACGAGCGTTTCGGGGCTAATTTCTTTCGAGTGGGTGAAAAAATCCCCTGGTAGGCGTAACTCTTTGCCGAGCGCTAATTGCGCTGCAGAGTGACCCGTGTCCGTTTGAAGAGCAGATCGAAGGCCCAAGAGGATGGTTGGTAGTATGTCAACCCATCTCTTGGTATCGCAAGCCATGATGGAGACTTTCAAAGCTCTGTGCCATCGCTCAACTTTACCATTTGCTTGAGGATGGTAAGCTGTGGTGTGATTGTGTTGTGCACCAAGCTTCTTAGACAGCTCTTGAAAGAGCAAGCTTTCGAATTGACGACCCTGGTCCGTGATGATGACTTCAGGTACGCCATAGCGGGCAATCCAGGTGTCGTATAACCTGGCAGCTACAGTGGGAGCTGTCATCTCATAGAGAGGAACTGCCTCTGGCCATCGGGTTGCTCTATCAATCATTGTTAACAGGTATCTGTGTCCTTGGGATGGGGGTAATGGACCCACCAAGTCTATGTGTATTGTTTTAAACCGCTCCGTTTGTTTGAAAGATTTGAGAGGCGAACGAGTATGTCTTCCTACTTTGGACTCTTGGCAATTCAGGCAACTGCGAGCCCATTTGTTGCAGTTGGACTTCATCCGAGGCCAAACAAATCTTGATGACACTAATCCAGCAGTGCATTTTGGTCCAGGGTGCGATAGATTGTGCACACTACTGAAAGCCAATTTGCGATACTTTATCAGCAGGAATGGCCTATTCTTGCCTGTACTGATGTCGCATATTAATAAGACATTAGTACCAGGGATTTTCCTTTGTCTCAATTTGAGAGCTGTGTCATCATTCGACAACAGTTCTTGCAATTCTGCATCCCTTAACTGTTCTTTAGCTATTTCAGCGTAAGGTAATTGAGACGGTGCCAAGATGGCTTCGATCCTACTAAGAGCATCAGCTGGAGTGTTGAGTTCTCCACTTATATACTGGATGTGCGTAGTCAACTGTCCTATGTAGTCCAATTGTCGAGCTCTTCTCGGGGAAGTAGGTTCTGTCTTTTGCGTGAAGGCATGTGTTAGGGGTTTATGATCTGTGTACACAGTGAAACATCTACCCTCTAATTGGTGCCTGAAATGCTTCAGCGCAGCAAATATTCCCAGTAACTCCCTGTTGTATGTGCTGTAGTTCTTCTTGGTTTTTGATAGCTTTCTGGAGAATAAAGCGAGCGGTAACTTCTTGTCATTATCCTTTTGGTACAGTGTTGCACCAATAGCAAAGTCGGATGCATCAGTTGCGACACATAACGGCAGACTTTCATCTGGGTGAGCTAGTAGAGTTGCATTTGCCAGTGTTTCTTTTATTTTTTCGAAGGCTTTTTCAGCTTCTTCAGTCCAGTCGAGTGGAGTCTTATCTTTTTTCTTATTTGTTTTTATTAATGCAAACAGCTTACTTTGTTCGGCTGCAGCATTTTTAATGCAACGTCTGTAGAAATTCACCATCCCCAAGAAGCGTCTGAGTTCTACAACGTTTGAGGGTTTCGGGAATTTCAGTATGGGCTCTACCTTGGTCTTCAAAGAGGAAATGCCTTCGGTCGAGACTTGATAGCCGAGAAAGTCAATCCTGGATTGTTTGTATAAACTTTTTCCAACATTGATGGTAAGTCCAGCAGCGTGTATATGTTGTACGATGGTTCTTACATTCTTCTCGTGCTGTTGCTCACCGCCTTCTGAGCAAATGCATATGTCATCCAAATATGCATAAGCAAACGGCAAATCCATAAACAATCCATTGATAAATCTTTGGAAAGTTTGTGCAGAATTACGGAGTCCAAATGGCATTCGAAGGTATTCGAATAAACCAAAGGGGGTTATGACCGCTGTCTTTGGGATGTCCTGTTCGGCCATTGGAATTTGGTGGAATGCCCAGTTGATGTCGATTTTTGTGAACATCGTTTTACCCTTCATATTCGCATTGAAGTCCATTATGTTTGGGACTGGATAGCGGTCAGGAACTGTTTTGGCATTTAAGGCCCTTTAGTCTCCAACGATTCGCCACTCTCCACTGGCTTTTTTGGTCATGTTGATCGGGGAACTCCATGAGCTTTTTGAGGGGCGGCATATGCCTTCTCCTATTATGCGATCATAGTATTCCCGTGCTGCTTTGAGTTTATCAGGCAGTAGCCTGCGGGCTCTAGCATGGCAAGGCTGTCCTTTAGTTTCTATGTAATGAACGGTGTCATGTTTATAGGTCAGATGCCTGCAAATCGATGGTTGGGTAACTCCAGGATAGTCTGACAGAATCCGTAGGAATTGTTCGTTGACTTTCGTGCAGCTGGATATGTTGATGTCCAGTTGGTACGCTAGCGTTTTGCCTTCCACCCATAAACCAGTATTATTGTCTATGATTTTTCCATTTTTGAGGTCAATGACCAGGCCGTAGTGTGCGAGAAAATCTGCGCCCAGGATCTGAGTTGGAACGTCCGCAATTGTGAAGGACCATGTCATGTCTCTTCGCAAACCGATGCTTACTTTGCTGGATTCTATTCCGTAAGCTGGAAGGTTTTGACCATTCACAGTTTGGAGGTAGTATTTCGGAGGAAATGCCTTTTGGTTCTTATTTACTGGCAAAATGCTCAAGTAAGCACCTGAGTCTATTAGGTAATGTCTCCTATTTGTCCTGTCCTTGATGAACAGGCGGTGTGAATACTTTTTTGAGGGATCTTCAGCCACATAGACGACCCCTCTTTCTAGTTTGACGACTTACTGTATGTTTTTCCCCACCATTGGCATCTGTTGTTGCACTTGGTGGCTTCTGCGCCAAATCTATTATGGAAGAAGCAGGATTTATTGTCCCAGTTTTGAGACCGGGGTTTGGGGGACGATGTTCTTCTAGGGGGAGTTGGACTCTGACCCCTTGTAGAATTGCTCTTACGGTCTCTTGACCTGGATTTCCTGTCGTTGTTTCTATTATTGCTCCTGCTTTTTGAGCGGTTATTACTTCTACTATTTCGTGGGTTGCTGTTATTGTTCTTCTTTTTTACTTCACTAGTAGGCTGAGCTATCTGGGCTCTAAGCTGGGCTAGTTCTCCAGTCTCTGCCAGTACTGCATTGATCGAGGATGTTGATCTCGAGTATTCCAATGCGCTATCGGCACTCTTTGCCAAGAAGTCTAGGTCCTCGGAGTTGTTGATCACCGTGGTACCTATAGCTGCCAGACACTGCACAACATGTTGGGGTAGTTGTTTGCAGAACTGGTTCCCAATGACTGACGGTGATACAATATTGTCGGCCTTCTGTCTTAATTTGGCCATGAAGGTGGAGGGTTTATCATCTCCTATCTTCATTCCACCCATAACATCATCAATTATTTGGTTTTGAGAGGGCATTCCATGATATCCGGAATGCGGCATATTATTTCCACGAGCATGCCGCTACAAATGTGAGAGTACTTCTGGTCGTTTTGTAGGTTTTCTGTTTTAAAACGACCTTCGAGGAGAGTTAGCCAGAGTTCCACCTTGTTTGGTAAAAATTCCGGAATCTCTATCCTCCGCCTTTGGATCGCAGGGTTCTGCAGAGTCTGCATCTGCAACAGCTGTAGTAGCTGTGCAAGTACTTCAGGGGTCAGCTGTGGCTGACCACTTCCACCTGTTCCTGGCTGATTTGACGATGGGTTCGTTGTATTTCCATTTCCGTTTGGCATTGTTGTTTGCTGTACTTCGTTTTTATTTTCGGCAAAGGTTCTACCAGATGCCGTTGGTTGTTGGTCTAGGGTTGAAGGGTCGGAGTCTTGGCTCAAAAGACGACCACTTCTGAGGGTGCGAGCTGTTGTCTCGTTCGGGTTGACTACAGCTCCCAAACACAAGGCTTCTGGCCTCCAGATTTGTTTTTGTTTTTCCGGAGTCTCAAAGACTTCTGAGTCTCTGGTCGAATCTGGAGGAGTTGGCGGATGAGGGCAACTTTGTTCCTCCAGGTCTACTTCTCTTAGTTCCCTTCCGGCAAATATATTTGGAGGGGGGGTTTAACTTCCCACTTTCAAAGTCTGACCTCTGCTTTGACAGCCAAAGGTGTCTAGGTCTGTAAAAATATTTGTATTACAAGCGAGTTACTCGCCAGCACACCGCACCTCGTTTTAGAATTAGCGCAACGCGCCTAGACACCCACGACGTAGCCAAAAAATCACATTGGGGTCACCACTGTGGAATACCTTGTTGTGAGAGATATTCACACTAGAAGGTCTTCAACAGTATTTGCGTGTTCTGCCACTTCATACGATTAAGTATGGGAGAGCCAAATCCTCGGCGAACACTGGCGATTTTTGAGCCAGTTCTGAGAGTTTATATACAGGATTTGGTACATGCACACAGACACACATGCATACGTATATGTACGTAATTATGTCATGTGTTATGTCGTTTCTTGTCTCCGTTGAGGTGATAAGAAACGACGCAGTGCGTTTGGTACCGGGTCGTGACATTACCAAGATCGTTATCAGGTAATTGATCTCGGCCTGTACAACCTGTACGTATGTACAGGTACGAACATACAAACGCACCAGTGTAAATTCGTTTAACGTCATAAAGACGATTATTGCCAGCCTTTGAGCGGCAACTGTCGTCGAGGGGTGCGAGCCCCTATTACCTCATACGAGTAATGTCCCCACAACACAATAATATATTTCATTTATTCCTATATCTAAGAAATTGAATAATTCATCTCACAGTCAAATTAAAGTCAAAACAAGTCGAAATCTTGAAAATAGGAAAATTAAGGCTTCAAATAATATGATAAACTCTCACCTCTTTTCAAAAATATGGCTAAAACTAAAACATAATAATATATATTTTCATGCTGGTAAAAAATCTCACACAATGAAAAAGCAGAAAAATACAACATGTTTAAACCTTTTCCCATCAAAAACAAACAAATCATGATCATTTGAAAACCATACAAAAATTATAGGTCAATGTAAAGGCAATGAACTTGTCATTTGCACAAGAAGATGAGATGTATACTCATACTCATCACAATAAAATTTAATCATCTTCAAAACTCCCACTCTTCCCAAAACATAATAGCACTTGAACACAATACCAAAACCAAAAAATATATGACCTATCACTATACATACTACAACTGCTATAGTACTTATTACATGTAACATTATCTCTATTTATTCTATTGTACTCATTTCTTCACACCATAATATTTTTGTTTACTCACATTTTTTAATCAATGAATGCAGTTACCATTTTTGCATGTTATCTACTAGTATTTTATTCGTATTTTATTTTATTCTATTTATTCTATACATATACTGTGGGGATTATACATCTCGTACGCACGTCATTTCTTATCAGGTGTATTATATTCAACAGTATATTATATACACTGTTTGTTCGTATGCTCTTACTTGCACACACAGGCAAGTAAGATGCAATGTTTGGCCAAAGACAAAATGATAAATAAAGATCTCGGTAATGTCTCGGACCAGTACACAAACGCATTATGTCATTCCTTATCAGTTTCCATAGCAATGAATAAGAAATGACGTGATTTCTATAACACATATACATATGTATATGTACATATGTGCGTCTGGGTGTGTGCCAATTTTCTTATATAAACTCACAAAACTGGCTTTAAATTGCCAGTGTTTGCCCAGGTTTTGGCTTACCCATATGTTTAATATGAAGTGGCTGAACACGCAAAATCTGTAGATAACCTTCTGGTGAGAATATCTTTTCACAAGATATTCCACAAAATTATACATTGTTAATTAATATATTAATTTATTTTTTTCAAAGCGCAGCAATGGAAATTTTTCACAATTAAGCTTTACCAATTTTTAATTAATTTTTTTTCATGTTTAATAATAAATTTTGTTTACTTTCACCATTTGTAAATTACTCATTCATTCTTTACCATTAAAATTTCAGGGGGAATTGAAGCAAAATCTTCCCTCTTACTCACTCATTATCATCATCACCACATTGTATATATATATATATATCATATGTTCCACCTTTCACTCTAATATTTCATATTAGTTACAATCTACACAAACTTTGTGCTTTACCATTGCTTTTATTCGAATGTTGTAATTTTATTCTTCATTTATTCTATTTCTGCAACTGTTTGTATTTAATTCATTTCAACATCCTTGCACCTCTCTCACATCAGATTTTACATAGTCCAGATTTTTTGGGATTGGGAGATACATTTTCAGGGTTGGAAAGTTGTGTATTTTTTCATTTCTTGTTATCAGTAGCCTGAAAAATAATAAAATTAAGAAATGTAGATGATGAATTATGAGAAATTAGAAAGAGTTCAACTTATTTTATTCGTGATTATTTGATTCAATTAAAAATAAGTCGATTGAGAATATCTTACATAATATTTTTTTAATTTTAACTTCATCAATATACCATGAACTAGACTGTATCCATGTCATCTAATCATAGGATCTAAATGGAATTTCAGTGGTATCTTCAAAACCAAATGTACAATTTAATCAAATAGATAAAATACTAACATATGTAAATGTTTCAGGAAAATTTCAACTCAATCACACGTTTGTTGCTGGAGATATTGCTGAAATTCTGTTTAGAATGAGTGATTCAAATGATGTGAAGTCAGTCTAGTCGAGGAATTTCTGCGATATCTCAAAAAGTAAACGTGTTCAATTGCAATCAAATTTTCACGGAATGTTCAGTTAACCTATGTTGGTGTCATAGCCAAATTTCAGATTTTTACAAGTGATACCTAGTTCTCTCGCAATTGCTCTCGATAACTTTAATTTTGTGCAAGTTCAATGGAAGCAAATGGGAAGAATTATTGACATCAGTAGTAAAAAACAGTTTTGTGCGGAGATCATTCATTCTGACTAATAAATTGAAGTTCAAGTCTTCTTTTTCAGTGGTTGCACTTGTATTTTTTAGAATCTGAATTGGTGTCAATGTAAATTTAGTTCCAGCCGTTTAGCTACTTACAAAATATTTGATTGATTATAAAAATGGATAACACATCCCAATTCCTAAAAACCTATACCTACAAAATGTTTTTTGGGCAGCTGTATGAGATTTTGTAAACCTACAGGAAAAAAGCTACAACTGATTATAGATTTTTCTCCAGATTTGTAGTTTCTCTGGTTGCCTGAACAAACTTGGTAATTCAAGTTGACATTACAAGGCAAGTTCCAATTAGGGGCCAATTAAAGTAATAGAGGTCTGGAGGCCAGAATTTTGAGGAGGATCTAATAAATAATTTTCAATTGGTATGAGGTGGGGTGAGGGAATCATAATGGTGGAAAAGAAATGATTAGGATAGACAGAAGAATATGACTACTTCAAATCTTAAACTATTTTTTATTCAAACAAAAAAATTGACAAAAAAAAAAACAAAAAAATCATTTGCAAAAAAAGAAGCAATAATCAAGTAAAACAACAAACAAGCAAAAAAAAAAACAAAGAAACTAGCCTACATACAAATAAAAGTGCAGCCTAATTTTTTTCACGGAAAATTATTTATAATATCGTCAAATTTGTAAAAGCCTAATATATTAGCCCTCAACGACAACTAAAAGTTGAGAAATTTTCATGTTAATAAGCTGCCCCTGCTTTTTTAGGAGGGCATGCAACATTGTTACACTCAAATTGTTGAATGTTAATGATTTTTGAAGACTAGTTTTTAAATGGAACAACCTGCCCAAGAATTTTTCTGTGTTATGAGTATCAATCACAATTTTAAATATATTGCAGCAATTGGACTAAACTCGGATTGATGTAAATAATTATATTGCTTATATGGCTCATATGATTAATACTGCACAGAAAAATGTTAGAAAAGTGATGATTGCTTCCAAGTATGAGACTAAGTTTTTAAATTTGTCTTATTTTATCAACAATATTCGTACGCTTTGCTTATTGTATGTCAACATGTATATTTGCTGCCTTTTTTATGCTTGCTTATGTATTAATTTTCATGCAGCCATTAGCAGACAATAAATGGGGAAACCTTGCCAACAAGAAGAACTGACTTGTAAAAAAGGATTTTATTTTTCACTCACTCTTGTTGCCCGGTACTAGGTTTGGTTTTACAAGCAGTCCTTCTTGTGTAGGCAGACAGTAGCAGGTCCAAGTCTCTAGTCGTACATTAAAGTCCTTGCATAGACAATTTATAAAGTGTACCATCTTCGGGTGTAGAATACTTTGAACCTGAATCTACCTTTGCAGACACTAGTATGGTAGTTAAACTTAGGCTAGGTTAGGTTGAAGACAAAAGGCAAATTAGGAATGTTATTTCATCATGAAGGATCAGAACTGACAACACAAAAGTCATTCTTAAAATGTCATTTCATATCGCACCTCAAGGCGATCTTTTAGAAACATTTACAAGGTGATAAATTAGTCGACAATACGATCAGATGGAGGTCTTAACATCTGTTAGGAGGGAACTTCGGTGTGTTGCCGACAAACCTAAGACAAGCTTTGTTCAAGATGACTGCATTGCTCTGTCATTAAAGGCCATGTAGAGCCTTCTATTGCACATAGTGGATTTGATTTCATCTATATTAGTTATTTTCTCACCTCATCCTTTTCACTCACCAAAAGCTCCGAAGCCCAAAGTTTCTGATAGGAGTTTTTCACATAACCAAATTACCATCACTTATGAAGACAAACAATTAGGTGAAGACAAAAGAACTTTCTGATGGTTTCTCCTATTTGTTGTCTGCAATAGCTTCTTTTATTATTATTTTATGTTTTTCACTTTACACTTTGCTTTATCTGCTTTATCCACACTGTAATTTTTTCATAATTATAGTCTTTGACAAAACAATTCTGCTGTTTGTTCTTGTAAGTTTCAAACCTCTTATGGATCAAAACTTCATTAGGTTTTTCTGTCAACACTTCATGCTTATTGCTGATTCATTCATCATATTAATTTGCTGACACATGAAGACAATGTAAGCTGTATTCCATTGTGTTCAAGAAACCTAATTTAAGTCAAGAAGAAATCAGCCGTAGGATTTCGACAAAGTTAAAAAATAAAATGTCTTGAAGTCAATATTTCAAGACTATTCGAATTAGTGTTTCGGCTGCGAGATGTCTTAGTTTTAAGACATTGTGACATCATTAGCATTTAAACACCAATATACATCAAGGTTGACTTTATGAGCTGATTCATTTTGGACGCCTCAATACATACATACATACATACATACACACAAAATTATTGCTCATATTATAGTTTATGATTCAAAAAATTGTTTTCTTGGTGAAGCTTTATTTTCTTACGGGGTTGTTGCAAAAAATAATATGTGACATTGGTACGAAGTAGGTGATTTTATCTCCTCTTTTTCTTTCTCAGTTTTTCAAGTTTTTTTGCGGGCCGCATTGGGAATCTTTGTCGGTTGCGGATTGCCAAGGTCTGCTCTATAACATACTGAAATCTCATGAAATTTGCAACTGTAGTTTTTTATAAAATAAATTTTCTAAAAACTTCCAAATTCCGAAGCCTTTCTCTGTCCCCTTTCAGCACTTTTGTGGAAGCTCTTAATTGTGGCAGTCGGGAGTCATTGGCCTTCCTGACCTTTCCTAAATCCGGTCTTATAGTTTTCAACTGTTTTTACTTCTGAAAAATTTTTAAAAGAAGAGAAGATGGATCAAGGCAGATCTTAAGATCACCTCTTGATTCGTGAACGATCAAAATGCAATAAAACACGTTTGAGAAAGAGCTTCAAAGTGGCAATCAGACTATTACTTGCGACAGTTTTTTTTTTTTTAATAAAATTTGTTGAAAAATCAGAATCGATCACTCAAAATATTAATTTTTCTTCCATTCATACCAATCATAAACAGCAATACTAAAAATAATTTCAATCAACGGATTATGATCGATTCCATATTCCCCACCTATGAAGACAACTGGACAGAACTACGCCGTGAAAATAAAATTTACGAACCTACATCCGCATGTTTCAACGCTCCAACATCGTTTGTTCCGTCCCCGCACATCAGTGTGACGTAGCCGAGTGATTTGAGTAGCACGATGACCAACTCTTTCTGCTTAGGCGAAACGCGTGCAAACACGGAAACATGTTGCACGATTTTTTTTACATACCGAGGATGGTTTTCGTCTAAGTACATTAATGCCTGAAGGTACGATATAACAGACAAAAATTAGGCGTCGTCGTAAAGCACGAACCGACAAAATATAAACGACGAGCCCAGGAGATACTTACGTCACCAGTAACGCATAAATCATAAATATCAGTCAATGTATCACAGTTAAGATTCTCTTCCAAGGGTAGAACGTTCGTCTCGTCGATACTCTGCCACGCCCACGACTTCTCTGACTCATTCTGACGAGTTAAGATAAGAGTGCCACCTTTTTTCTGCGTGAATAACAGCTCTTTTGCGACGTGACACGCAGTGAGCGGGTTATCACCGGTAATCATAACTACCTACCAAACCAACAAACAAGCTTTACCTCCTTCAGTCAAATTTATAAAATTCAATGAACATAAAAATCTATTAACAATGTGTAAACGCCACAAACGGTAACAATTATAAGTTCTGATTTTTGGTCTTTTTAGGTCCTAACGTTTACTCTTAATGGTGTTCGCTTGCACGAAATTTCCGATAACTAGCTTAATTGAAAATTTATTTAAAAAGGACGAAAAATAATTCAAAGGAAATAGTCACAGACTGTTAGTAGTACATCACTTTCTCATCAATAACAGTGTTCAAGACCCCATAACATGCTCCAGCGAACACTTAGCTTTTAGGATACTTTTTCACGGAAACATTCACATGGAACAATTCAATTTTACTCATTACGGCTTACCATATGAGTTGAATAAAGCAACTCTTTCACCACCGACTTAGAATCTGGTTTCAACGGACAAGAAATTGCAATAAAACCGCCAAAATGCAGGTCTGACTCGAGAGCATCGCGCGTCACGTCTTTGGCTTGTTGATGGGACATACGTCCAATTTCTTTCCAACCGAGGGCCAACACGCGTGCACCACGTCGCGATAATCCCAGGTACACCTTATCGTAGTTCTCGTCCACGTCTACAAACTATAAAAACAAAATTTTTACATAGTTATAGGCTGCAATTAACGCAAACGGAAGAATCTGCGTCACTTACCATCGGTTTCAACGTTTCAGGGGCACCCTTCACCGTGGCAATATAGAATGTTTCAGTGGAACCGGGTGGTGTGTAACCCGCCAACACAGACATTCTTTTTAGGCTAGAGGAAAAGTGGAAACGATGAAAAATCTTCATTCCCGGATATTTACCGCGTTTTGGAATGACGGCGTCGCCTACAACATTAAAAGTACAAAAAGTATAGGTCATAATACGGCAAAAAATGATGTCTAGCCGGCGGTTTTTTTATACCTTTGGTCAGATTCCAATCAACGGCGGAAAGGGTGGCTTTTTCGAGAGGATCACCGACTATTCCGTCGTCCAGTTGTACTAATGAGTGACAGGTAGCCAACACCTGTACACTTTCACGAGGTGCTTCCGATACCGCCTGCACAATATTTTTGTTTGGGCTTCAAAGAGAACAACAAAAAAAATTTCGAGATAAAAAATGGTACACACAACAAATAAAAGAAACTGATAGAAGATTTTTCAGCCAAATTATCTTTAAACAAATATTCTTATTTCAACCACAATCAATCAGCAGAACTTCAGCGTAGATCATGGTGCCAATGAGCCAATACAAATTTTCTCGCATATATTTTAAAGAAAATTATAAATAAAGAGAAAAAATTAATTTATATCACGAAGTTAAGATCATCATCAAAACTTTTGAAACTTTGTTTTTCAACGCTAACTTAATTTCATGCATTGTGTATGATGAACGTTGCCTATTTCAGAGACTATTTCCTTAGAGGAACAAAAGAAAAGTTTCACTGAAAATAGAAACGTAAAATAAGAACTAGGTGCGTTAAAAACCAATACATCGATTGAATTTCACACGTAAAAATCAAAGCGTTTCAGTGTGGTATCGAGGTAGGGTGAGTTACAGAACCCACCGAAATTTCAGGAAAATTTAGCCTGTATAAACTACTTTAGCATCCCGCAACCAAAAAAACAAGATTTTTTCTAGGTAGGCCAAAGAAATTATTAACCAAATATATGATGGTCTCCTCAATTTCTTCTTTTTTATCATTATTTTGAAACATTAGTTTCTGCGCCAATTGGAAGATGAAATCAAGTTCAAGCAAAAATTAATGTTTAACATTTGATTTTAACAAGTGTAAAAACGTTGTGTGAATTGTCACCGTATGACGACTGCAGCGCTAAACAAACGCAGTGGTCTGCTTTGATATTACAATTTTTTTTTCGTGTGAGTACGCTATCCAGTTATCATAATAAAATCTAAACACTTTTACACGAGAAAATTAAGTAAAAGCGTATAATAAAAAAGAACTTACCCTACTCCAGCAATACCTTCCACGACTAGATTATTACTAGTAAGGGTACCAGTTTTGTCAAAACAACACACCTGTACTTTTCCAGCAAACGGTATGCGAAAAGGTTCTGTACAGTACACATCTAAAAGAAAAAAATCGTTAGTACATGAATAGCTAGAAAGCATGTAAGTCGTGAAAGACTAGGTATGGTCAGCGGTTTAACGATACTTACATAATTTGGCTAACGATAGCAATGACGAATTAACCGCCAAAGATAGTTCCACAGGAAGTTCAGGCGGTATGACGGAGGTTAGAATAAGAATACATTCCAAAAATAATTTATATTTATTACGCTTCGGATCTTCACAACCTGCAAAATCGATGAGGTCAGGAATATTACACCTGAACTGAAAGAATTCAGAACAATTATAAAAAAATCTTCATTATTCTCACCTTTGATCCAAACATATGAGGAGGCGGCAATCGCAAATATCAGTAAAAATACGATAAAAGCTAATGTTTCCAGATTGTTGGCAGTTACGCGTTTAACGCCGAACAAAATAGTCCTCAGCAACTTTCCTTGAGATGTACTGAAGCCTGTTCGCAGAACATACGCGACACATCCATTATCTTGAGCTGGTGATGTACATATATTTGAAGCTGATAATAATATAAATAATTATGAAGAAGTTGTGCATAGACATGATTTTTCAGACCTCGAATTCCAGCTGATGTTTTACTAGGAGGAGTATGCTGAACGACTTTAGTTCCACCAAATAGCACATGCAGTTTCCCATCCGCTTCCATATCTAATACTTTATTTTGGTCGAAATTCTCGACTGGTTCTTTCATCTGAGGTACAGCCTCACCTGCAGCCAACAACAATGCAGTAATAATTACGAAAGAATTTGATTAATGGGACCCGAAAATTGAGAAGCTACGGACATCGCACCTTGTCTAATAAAGTAAGACACTCTTGGATTTCAGATTCTTGCAGCGTTATTTAGCATAAAAAATAATATGCGTAGAACACTTTTGTCTGAGAGGAACGAATAATAAGACGAAAAAAAAGGGACTTGGCGACATTTCCATACCTTAAACTTCCTGTCTCCAAGCAAAAGTCATTTGAAGAGAGTCGAAATTTTCTTGAGATACTTATTTATGACTTTCTACTGATGCATTTCAAACGCGTTAGCTCCACGTATTTTGTTTCGTAGTTCAGAATGCATATTATGTTGAAGTGAAAATCCGAAATACGGTGAATATTAACAATCACTGGTGTATATCAATATACACCGACTGTATTTTCGGAAATCCGGAATGTATCAACTGAAATCAGTTTTTCGAACATCCGCCAGTTATTATTGACAAGCACTAAAGGGTAATCGTGAATGTTGAAAATATCATTCGTATATCATTCCATGGCATAATTAATGAGCCCCATTTTTCCTCATTACACAATAAGACAACAAGATGACTCCACCATATGCAAAGGCACACGATTTTTGTACAAGGGTGCCATGCATTTCCTCAACCTTCCTTATAATTGTTTCAGTCCACATCAACCTTGAAATTACAAATTGAAAGGATAAGCCTTTTAAAAAACTTAACCATCCCACCTCACTTTTACCCTCACCAGTAATTTACAAAATCTAAGAAAAAATTTAAAACAAATATTTCGCAATATTTACTGAAACTCTTCGGTGAATGTATAAACAGGAATATTTTTTCAGAGTTCCAACACGGCTAATTGGTGTATGTCAACATTCACCCTATGATTGTTAGCCACACCATTTTAGGTATTTAACTTTCAACACATACATTCATACAATCATACACACATTCATACATCCAACTAGACGTAACGACATATACAAATGCATAGGTGTATGAGTATGATTATATTGATTTTGTCAATTAAAATTGTTTCAATTTTCATTACAAGAAGTGTTAATAAGAATCAAATTTAGGAAAAAAAACTTTAAAACCTGTAAATTTATTACTTCATGGGCTGAAATCGAAATAATTTCAATTCTGAATCTTCATTCTTTACATTTCTTAATTATTAGTGGCGAGGAAGTTCGAAGAGTATGAAGTTATAAGACTAACATTCTCAGATTTAAAATATTTATTCGGAAGTCTTCCCTCTGGTTGGTGCCAATATCAGGGCGGAAATTCTCTTTATGCACACGAAGAGTCACCAGGGCAGCATCCAGGATTTCCTCAAGGGAGGGGCAAAGATTCCAGTCAAGTAGTGTAATTGTTTAATTGAAGTAGGTACATATATTTACAACAGATGAAAAATATCACTGCAAGTTTTCGTAATTTTTTCAACTAAAAGAAACAAAATCTCATGGGGCCATCTTCCCTCCTCCCTTGGCTACGTCATTGAGTGTCACATGTAAAATATGAGAAACCTCAATTATCAATAGGTATCTTATGGAGCATATATATTGCATGTCAGTTATGCACGATGCGCTTTTAAGAGAATTGCCTCTCGGGGGTTTGGTTTTGCATCGGAGAAGTTCCAAGGTGTCGTTCACGACCGACGAAATGGATTTATAAATTCCTGATAGTACCACTTATGCCCAATTTCTCCGCTTCTATGCAATAACAGAGTTAGGACTTTTTCTTCCCGGGCATTAACGACACCCTGTTTCAACCAGCCACTGCCAACATTTCCAATCCTCATTATCCAACATTAATAAACTCAGAGACATACAGCTAAAGAGATTTTGCCGAAAAAAAGCGATAATATATGACCGAGTAAATTTAAGCGTGATGAAGTTCCACTTTTGGGGTAGCATTGTATGCTGATTTTCATAAGAAAGCCTCAACAATAATGCATTTAGCGTTTAAAACAACAATACTAACCTGTCAGCATACTTTCATCAACAATACAAGGGCCACGAATCAGTAACATATCGCAAGGTACTGGATTGTTATTGTGAGAACGCCCAATAGAAACGATATCACCCGGCAATAACTGATCGCTCAAAATACTCTTCCACCGTTTGTTACGATACACCTACCCAAGAATTATCAATAAAAAACGTGAATAGCATTTTCACAAGTGTGTTCGAAATTCGAAGCGACTTGAACGTACCTGCATATTGTACGGTTTATTACCCATGTTCCGAATTTCTGCCATATTACGCATCTGTTGTTTGACCAGGGTACACTCAAATACGACAAGCATCAATAATGTGAACAATGAATAGTACCAGTACCGGTCCAGACACCACAAAATCACACATAAAACTTGAAACACAAAGAAAGGTGCAGTAGCACGTTCGATGAATAATTCCATGAATTCTGGGACAACCATATCCAGTCTAGAATGAAGAAATTCAAACATCAGCGCTATCATACTGTTTCAACCAAGGATGTTAAATCAATCTCAAGCTTGGAAATTTTGTTTGAAAGCAACTTTCAACTTGCATATTGAGTCCATATTTTTGCGTAGCTTCGAACAGTTCCTCTTCTTCAACGTATCCTTTCCATCGCATGTACTCGCAAAATGAGTTGTCGATTGGGAACTCCAAACTACGAAATATTTTTTTATCCGGACACCAAATGTACTTCGTCTTTTGAAAGACAAACCAAACAACGCCATCTCTAGTTGCTTCGTGCTGTAAAAATTCTTTACTTTATTCATATAATGGGACACTTGCACCAGTCAGCTAACCTACAGACTATCTTACCAAGCAATGATTCAATCTAACAAGTTCCGAGTGACCGTTATTAGGCGTTGGAATTACCTTCGCAATTTCTCCTTCCTGAGGATTTTTAACCTAGGGAAGTAACCTGAATTAAAAATATGTTCGACATGGAAACGGAAGTTAGCAAACATAATTACGATACCTTTCGACAAGACAGAAAACATCGTATGTGCACGGACCAAAAACAACACAGACATGTCAACACTTGCAGCAACGCTAATACTCCAATAACAAGCATGAAAATTTCGCCATAATCTTCGTAATTGTACACGTATAAGCCGAAATACACAGTCAACAAATATAATCCTAAAAATGGGAATACTTCTCCATGGAAGTATATAGGTAGCGTCCTATAGATAGTAACGGTTTCCACTAATTCGTCGAGCGCCATTTCCAAACGGGTAATCTATGGAATGAAAATTAAAATTCAACATTAAAAAACTACACCATTTTCAACTGTAAAAGTATCTTCTGAACTAAAGAGTAAAGACAAGTGGCCAACGTCCCCAACGTTTAGTGATGAAATTGAAACACGAACATACACCTATCAATCCATAGATAAATAAGTAATTTGTCGTTCCGGACACTT